>JAODAL010033405.1:0-45612 GCA_025379985.1 Phyllomedusa bahiana
TCTATCTTTAAAAATGTTCATTAATTGAATCTTTAAAAATCCGTTAACCAAAACTATTGTTGACAATACAAGTAATGTAAATATGGTTGTATAAATTTCTGAACACACTGAAAGAAACTTTCTTTCCACCGAGGTCATCAATCTTCCTTTGCTCCTGTCTAAGACAGTGCTGTTCTGGCTCCCAACTTAACACAATGTCTACAAACCAAGGTAGGAGCATAAAAGATCAATATATACATCAGGCTTTCTGAAAACAAAACAAGTACAATACAAGGAATTCTGGATGCAAAGCTAGCCATTGGTGCATAAAGAAGCAATTTGTCTGTCTCTGGCCTCTAGAGGGGCTTATGGGGGCTTCACTTCAGTATGATAAGCTATTGGATAAAATTAATGATATACTGTTCTTACACAGGGTCCATCTGCTATCTGTGTCTTCTCCTGAATAAAGCATTAATTTAAATCGTATGAACCTAACCCAGTGCTAGCCAAATTTGAGATCACAAAATAGTCAATCACTATAGGAACCCCTTAAAATGTCATCAAGTAAATCTTAATGTTTGACTACTAGGATGCTGAAGAGGGCCTCAACACAAAAGTGAGAAAACATCAATTATTTTTAGTGAAATAATCATTAAGGTAGTCACTAAGGTGAGACATAAATACTGCATAAAATAGTGTATAACCTTATGTCTACTTTATGTTAGCATCTTTTTTTGAATATCTTTTTCTTTTTTATTACGACATTAGAGAGCTTATAAATTTAGTAGCAAACTTTCACATTTTCAAGAAAATTTGCAACACAGATTTTTTTAGGCACCCGTCCAATTCCGATTTGGCTTTGAGGGGTCCTTATGATAATACCACCTGTAGGACACTCACTTGTGTCCAACCTCTTTTTTGGAGAGTCCCGGGGTTCATTTAGCTCTGGGAAGCAGGAATGAAAATATGTATCTCTGACACAAGGCTGAGGTTTAGATTTGGCCTCAAACAGTGTTATTCTTCCACAAATGTCAGTACAAATACAAACAGAAAACAAAATAAACCATCAGCCACCTGGCCACTAACTTAACACCAGCATCCTTTTCTAACTGTAGCATGCTCAGTGCCATCTGCATCCAGGACTCCGCTCTTTCTTGGTTCTTATCCTACCTCTCTGACCGCTCCTTTAGTGTCTCATTTTCAGGTTCTACCTCCTCCTCTCTTCCTCTCACAGTTGATGTTTCCTCAGGGATCCATTCTAGGTCCTCTCCTCTTCTCAATCTACACAGCATCAATTGGACAAACCATCAGCAGATTTGGCTTCCAGGACCATCTCTATGCTGATGACACTCAATTATACACCTCTTCCTGTAACATTACTACCGCTCTGCTACAAAACACCAGTGACTGTCTGTCCGCTGTCTCTGACATCATGTCCTCTCTCTATCTCAAACTAAACCTCAATAAAACTGAACTTCTAGTCATCCCACCTTCTACTAACCAACCCCCATCTCCTATTTCTGTATCAGTGTTTTGCTCCACCATAACTCCTAGGCAGCAGGCCCGCTGTCTTGGGGTTATACTAGATTCTGATCTGTCCTTCACTCCCGACATCCAATCACTTGCCTGCTCCTTTCACCTGCACCTCAAGAACATCTCCAGAATCCGTCCTTTTCTCACTGTGGAAACCACCCAGACTCTTACTTTTGCTCTTATACTTTCTCAACTTGACTACTGTAACTCCCTACTTATTGGTCTCCCTCTCTGTAAACTCTCCACTCTCTAATCTATTCTGAATGCAGCAGCCAGACTCGTCTTTCTCTCCAGTCTCTATACTGATGCCTTTACCCTGTGTCAGTCACTGCACTGGTTGCCTATTCAGTACAGGATACAACATAAACTCATCACTCTCACCCATAAAGCTCTCCATAGTGCTGCTCCTCCCTACATCTCTTCCCGTATCTCTGTCTACCACCCTACCCGCTCTCTGCACTCTGCTGATGATCTGAAATTACACACCTCTCTCATCCAAACATCCCATGCCTGTCTCCAAGATTTTGCACGTGCTGCTCCGGTTCTCTGGAACATGTTACCTCATGTGATCAGGCACACTCACAACCTTCATAGCTTCAAGAGCGTTCTGAACTCATTTTCTTAGGCAGGCTTACCAAGATCCCTAATCATTAACCCCCTAATTTCTGTCATACTCATTCATCACTTCCTGGACTTGGGCATTCACAGGCACTTATATGTATATAGTTGTGCGGTGGCAGATTTATCCACTTTTTGTGTACACTACCCCGTATTTATGTAACATGGCTGGACCATTGTAAACTGAGCACTTCTCACCCTTTGTCTCACTCACACACCCTAATAGATTGTAAGCTCTTGGGAGCAGGGCCCTCATACCTCGTGTCTGATCTGTAAGTAGCTTTTTACTGTGTAATGTTTGTTTTCCTTGTCTGTACTTATACCCTCTAAATTGTTAAGAGCTGTGGAATATGTTGGCGCCGTATAAATACAGATTATTATTATTATTATTATTATTATTATTATTATTATTAACATATGCCTATGGTATGGGACCACAAACAGCAGCAGTATTCACCAATGACCTCTGGTTATAGACTTTACTCAAGCCTGGGGGTCAGAGCCTGCTCCTCAGCTTTGCTCTCACTCCAGGTAGCTAATCACACATCCCTGGTATCTGGAGCAACTGACTTTAATAGGCCTTTAAAAGATCCAGTAGAAAATGACCTGGAATGTGGGTATGGCCTCCCACCAAACACTGTAGCCATTCTGAAAAAGCCAGCCCATATTAGCTGCATCACATGAAGACTGCAGGACTTTTTCACCTTGCACAAACCTCCCTCCAGGATTAAAGCACCTACAGAGGGGACCAGTCTCACACCATTCACAAAGCTCTTGGCTTTTCTGAAGAGGTACTCCACTTTTTCAAGGGAGTTTTCTGTCAGCCCATAACTTCCACAGTATAGGGCAATTAGCAACTACTGTCACCACTAGAGATGGGAGAATTTCTCAAAAATCCGTTTCACCGACAAAATTTGTTTCGGTCTGAATTACTTCGGGACGAATCATGTTAAAAAACAGCTATTTCTAGGCTGCACAGAGCTTGTAGGGTGCTGTAGAATGTTGTGCCATGCTTAAATATGCAGAGAGAGCTTGGTTTGGTCTTCATACAATGCTGTGTTTTAGTATGACTGCCGCCACTCTTAGAATTGCTTCACACTAAAATTCCCTGGGCACTTATGGGATCAAAACGGACCAAGAAACTGAAGCGGGAATGCAGCCTGATAAAGTCATGGCAGAATAAGCTGGAAAAAAACAAGCTGAGGGCTAAGATCCTACCATAGCGTCAAAGAACACAGTAGTAGGTTACCAGAGCCGCCATAGATCGCAGCACAGTAAGGGGGAGTCACGGCAGGAGTCACCCTGCGAGGCCACAGCATCCGGTGTCATCTACCGTCCATGTGTTGACCACACACTAGGTCATACACTTTCCCAGATGACATCTGACAACCCCAGCCAAGAGTCGGTGGGTTTGTCACACACAAAACCTAATTGGCATGGCCAAGGAGCAGGTGAGGGGCTCTCACCTGTCCTCAACCCACCTCTGTCCCGTTCTCTTCCGACAGCCAGAGAACTACTATATGCTATGGTCTCTGCGCCACTATACAGTGAGGACAAAATATTTGAGGACAGTGGGCAGCAAAGAGGCGGGGAAGACATCCGCTGCTTCTTGCAGAAGCAGGCAAATAGTGATGAGGAGAGTTGCAGTGGGGGGTTATGTTGCGAGTCAGGCTTTGTACAGCGACACCGTTGAGGAGGACGGCGGTGACAGGCAAACACTAATCGATGTAGCTGATCGCACATGGGAGCTGGGAGAAGCAGGCGAGGCTGGGACAAGTTATTCTGGTGCCCTAGTTAAACAAGGCATAAAGTGCCCCCCAAACGGAAAATTTAGTCCACTCCATGCCTCCTTGTGCCCCCTTTTCTCCCTGGGATGAAGTGGTGCACTACGCGGTCGCCGACCCTCGACTACCCATTGTCCCGGCCCTAGAAGCATTCCGTTATCTCTACATAAAGTTTTAGGAGATGGGAGGAGAAGAAGGAGGCTTTGGACGACAGGCAATCTGGGATCTTGGACAGTAGAGAGTTAATGTCTGAGCCGGGGATGTAAAGTTGGGTGTCATCAGCATACTGGTGGTTTTGAAAGCCATGTGATTCTATCAGCTGACCAAGACCAACAGTGTACAAAGGTTCATCAATCATTATCATAGGGAGAACAGAGCAGCAGCTTGCATGTCAGGCAGTGGCGCAGCCCGTAAGTCGGTAGTGTGGCCAGGAGTCAGCAGGGTGGCAGCGGTGCGAGGTTGGGAGCCAAACGACCACGATTTAGACCACCCACTTTGCAGGTCCCAGAAAGTAGTGGCACAGGGGCTCACCGGGTTAGCGGCGGTAACAGTCAGTCAGTGCAGCGCTTTGGTGGTAAAATCATCTACTTGGCGGTGTGCCAGTTTTTTGACGAGACACCAGAGAAGGGTTGAACATAACTATATGTAGAATCTGTGGGCAGAAAGTAAAGCGTGACCAGGGACCTAACGTTGGCACCACAGCCCTGCATATACATCATGCAGTGTCACCATATGTGTTTCAGATGTGGTGTTCCATCCTGTCCCAACAGCTGCAGCACCCAGTGGCATGCCTCCCATTTCAGGCACTCAAGGCTTCACCACCTTAGCCGAAGACAACTCCCTGTCTATTATATCATCTACCGGTCCAGATACTCCTGCTCCTCGGCACTCATGGTGCCAGAAGTCATTCACCGAGACGATTGCCAAGAGACAGCAGTATGCGTTTAGCCATCCCTAAGTGCAGATGCTGACCGTGCTCCTGTCCAAGTTGGTGGTACTGCAGTCCCTCCCTTTTCAAGTGGTGGACTCTACACCATTCAAAGAACTGGCCAGGAAACTTGGCATTCACTTCAGCCATTGTAACAACACGGGTAGTGGCTCCTCTGGACCACCGCAAGGGGTGGTACGCCATCCCAGGGAGAGGGGTTTTTAAGAGGCCGGTTTTCCCCCAGAGCCCAACGCAAGGCAGGAGGACTTTCTGCGGTGGGAGTCCTCCGGTTTTCACTACCCTTGTGCAGTGCCCCCTTTTGCGGACGTCCCCTTGCTGTGCTTTACCTGTTCCGCTCCAGAAATGTTTGTCCCACTACCACTCACATTAAAGACCTGCCACCTCTTTCTGACTTATGTTTGTTCTAAAATGTACAGACTCTTTTTTAATAAAGATATCTGTATGAATGCGCCCCCACAAATGGCCGGGAAAAATTTACTTGTAGTGCTGTTTAAAAACACTGGAAAATTTACTAATAAAAAAGCAAAAAAGTTTAAATTAACCTTCGATATAATTATGTACAGGAAAATTTTCTTCTTTGGCTTAAAAAACAACGTTTCTTTTTTGACTAAAACTCAAAAAATACTTAGAAACCCCTTTTGGATTTAAATTGCGAAAAAAGAATGTCTGCCCAAAATTCCCAGCTTTGTAGCGGTTAAAACGGCTGATTTTACTGAGCACAACAGCAAAAAAACCTTTTAATAACCCTTTTGGATATGAATTATGCCACCAAAAATTTAAATTTTTTGGGGGTTGAAAAACAACGTTTTTTTAATTGACTACAACTCAAAAAAATATTTATTAACCCTTGGATGTAAATTCGCAAAAGAAATTTGCTGCCAAAAATTACCCTTTGAAACATGTTAAAACGCTGTATTTTAGGGAACACAACAACGAAAAACTCTTAATTAATTTTTGATATAATTATCTACGGCCAAAATTTTTATTCTTTGGCGTTGAAAAAACTTTCTTTTACTGATACAACGCAGAAAACGCAAAATTTAACCCCTGGTCTAAATGCGCAAAAATAAATGAGTAGCAAAAATGAATGGTATTTGGATTGTAAAATCGCTGTTTCTTTAACTGAAACAACACAACGGGGTTTGAAACCCTTGATATTCAAGTGCCAAGAAAAGCAATGCATTAAAATGTATATGCGCGAATTGGAGCACACTGGAAATTCAATTCCCAAATACCCCCAAAAAATCAAATTAAGAGAAGCTCTCTGAGACAAGCGTGACACCCCAAAAATTGTGTATAAAAGTTGTTCTTTAGGGGTAGTCTCAGCACAGCAGCAGCACTTCCTACACAGCCGGGTGAGAGCAGTGTAAACGCCAGCGGCCCCGGGGACTGTAACGTATGTGCTCGCAGCCTTTTTAAAAATTAAAAAACACGCTTGTTCCCAGAATACCCCAAACTTCGATTCGTTCAAATCAAAGTTTTTCCAAAAATTTTCTAAACAAATTCCATTTTGTTAAATTTGGGTTCGCTATTCTAGTCACCCCTTCTCCGGGGTTCCCTGAGACCTGCATCACACCCCAGTTACCATTTACATTGCTACCTGTCACTTAGGGCAACATCTCCCTTACATCACACATGTCATCCTTTAGGACTGCCCTAAAACGAAAATGTTTACAGACATTCCTTGGGGGGGTTGTTTTCCCCCCTCTCCTTTGAAAAAACCCAAGTTCTATTGCCCCTGGGTCTCACTTTCTTGCCCAAAAAATTTACAGGAAAATAGTCCAGAAATTTTCCCAATCTGCCGCTGGTAAAACAAAAATTTAAGACTAACCGAATTTGTTCCCTGCCTAGAGCTACCAGTTCTTCTTTAAAGCTCTGCATTAAAATCTCCACAGCCGGGATTTGGGCTCTCTTCTTGCTGTGGGGTGTAGGTTTGCTTCTTATCATAGGGAACCTGGTTTACCTTGTTGCCTATTTTACCAGTTATCCAGTGCACCAGTACTAACTGTATTATACACACTTTTGTCACCTTCAGCATGCAGGCAAGTAATTACAGGGTTACCACTGACAACCTCTATAGAAAATTTACATTACAATCGGGGCCCGGGGAGGGGGAATAAAAAACACCCGGCACTAAGCCCCACCAGCCCACATACAATATCCCTTAAAAATGTCCCCGTTCTCGCACCTCCCCACTTTCTAAAATAAACACACTAAAAGGGGGTGCTTTCAACGGAGAATTTTTTTGGTGCTTTTTGATGTTTTTTTGGTGCTTTTTGTGCAGAAAGGCAGGCTTAATGCTGGACATTTTGCAAAAAAAAAACCAAAAAAAAATGCACCAAAACCGTTCGTGTAAAGGCAGCCTTTCACACAACAGAAAAAAACCGGGTGCAGAGAAACCCCCTCACAGAGTGAGGTGGCACTTGTTTTACAATCAGGGAAAACCCACCTGACACTACATAAGCACCAAATTACCTAAAACCCCACCAATCACATCCCCCATATCAGGTACCATCATAAATACAGCACTGCTCAACACAGAAGAAAAACAGAGACTCACGGGAACGTCACCTGATGGATTTTCCCTTTTTTCCCTTTTCTTCTCTGGCACAAACCGCCATGATCCCTTCCTTGTTTTTTTTCCCTTTTTTTTCTTTCTCTGTCTGACAGCTCAGTTTCCTTTTTCTCCCGGTCACTACCCCCCTTGGGGGAAATTTTACCCAAATACATTTTTAACCCTCTTTTTACCACATTTCCCCTATCAATTCCCCAAACAGCTATGTTTAGACCCTAAAAATTAGAAATTAAAAAATGTCAGATAAATGGCATTTAAATAGGAACCCCTTAGGGAGGGGGGCATTTTGTAGGCAGGCAGGGGCAGTATGGGAGGCAGGCAGGGACAGTTGAGGCAGGGAGGACGTAAACAGGGAAAAGGGCCACTTTAGGGAACAGGGACAGTAATAGCAGGGGAGACGTGATAGGCACCAGGCGTGTATAGGGAGGGAGGGCTATAAGGGAACCCGGCAGTGTATAGGGAGGGGGCTTTAAGGCAGCCAAGGGAGTGTATAGGTAGCAGTGCTATTTTAGGCAGGCCAGGGGAGGGGTTTAAAAGGAGCCAGGGCAGGGGATCAATAGCCAGGGCAGGGTGTAGGGACCCGGGCAGGGTATCATAGCCCGGGCAGGGTATCATAGCCAGGGAGGGCATCAGTACCGGGCAGGGATATATAGCCAACAGTGTTAGGTACAAGGCAGGGTTTTAGTCCAGGGGAGGGGATCATAGCCAGGGCAGGGCATCAAAAAACCAGGAGGGAAGGTAGCCAGGCAGGAAAAGTACCAGGGGAGGGCAAACAATAGCCAGGGAGTGAAAAGGAGCCAGGGCGGGCATCATAACCAGGGCAGGGATAGGTTTCCGGCAGGGCATCATATAGACAGGGAGGGTATAGGTAGCCCGGGGGGGTACAGTAGCCAGGGGGAGGGCATCATATAGCCAGGGAGGGTAAGGTAGCCAGGGCAGGGCATATATTGCCAGGAGTGAAAAGGTACCAGGGCATGTTAGGTAGCCAGGGGCAGGGCATCATATAGCCAGGGCGGGTGAGGTGCCAGGCAGGGGGTGTAGCCCGGGCAGGGATCAGTAGCCAGGGCAGGGTAGAGTAGCCAGGGCAGGGTATCATACCAGGGGAGGGCATCATAGCCCGGGGGAGGGATCATATACCAGACGTGTAAGGTAGCCGCAGGGGATCAGTAGCCAGGGGAGGGGACAGTACCAGGGGGGGCACTATAGCCCGGCAGGGGTTTGGGAAACCAGCAGGAATCAGTAGCCAGGGCAGGGGATCATATAGCCCGGAGTGTATAGGGAGCCAGGGAGGATATCAGTAGCCAGGGAAGGGCATCATATAGCCCGGGCATGTATAGGTAGCCAGGGAGGGTATGGGGCCAGGCAGGGCATCATATAGCCCGGCAGGGTAAATAGCCAGGCAGGGTATAGTGTCCCGGGGGAGGGAAAACATATAGCCAGGGGGGGTATAGGTAGCCGGGCAGGGGGACATAAGCCCGGGCAGGTATAGGTACCAGGGGAGGCATCATATAGCCAGGGCAGGGTATCATGCCAGGGGAGGGGCAGTATTAGCCGGGGGAGGGGTATTTTTGGGAGCCAGGGGAGGGGCAGTATATAGCCAGGCAGGGGCAGTATATAGCCAGGGGAGGGGGAGGGGGAGTTTACCAGGGCAGGGGCGTAAGCCAGGGCAGGGCAGTATAGGCACCCGGGGAGGGGGAGTATATAGCCAGGGCAGGGGGGGGCAGTATGGCACCAGGGGAGGGGCCCGTTTAAAAGCCAGGGGAGGGGAGGGGCATATAAGCCCGGGCAGGGCATAAAACCAGGGCAGGGCAGGGGCATATATACCAGGGGAGGGGGGGGGCAGTATATAGCCCGGGGCAGGGAGATAGGCAGCCAGGGCAGGGGCAGATATAGCCAGGGCAGGGCAGGGGCCCGTATTAACCAGGGCAGGGGCAGTATAGGGAGCCAGGGGAGGGAGTATATAGCCAGGCAGGGGAGGGGGAGTATATGCCAGGGGGAGAGGGATTAGGCAGCCGGGACAGAAGTGATTAAAAAAAAATAAAAACGTAAAACCACCCGGGGCACCTGCTGTCCCGTCCCCTTTCACTCGGGGCCGGTGGGCCCCCCCTGGGAAGTGCGGGGGGCCCCGGAGAGGGCGCGTGAGTATCACATCGCGCGCCCGCCCCGCGGGCCTCCTGGAGCGAACAGAGGGGTCAGTAACCCCGTGTTCAGCCTCGGTCGCTGCTTTTCACCGCGGGGGTGCAGGCGGGGGGCCTGATGGCTGCAGGCTGGGTCGGTGACCCGGCCATGCAGCTGTGGGCGAGGGGGGGCCCGTCGGGCCCCCCCCCACAGGGGGCCGGTCGCTGATGCGACCCTTTCGGCCCCCGTAGGCGCCCCAGACCGGGATGGGGGGCCCCCCGAGGGGGAACACCGTCCTCCCGGGGGGCGATCCGGCCGGCCCCCGCGGCCCGGAACCCCAGCGGCCCCCGGGCAAATGCCCGGTTGCCCCATGGTCAGTTCGGGGCCCGGTTACGATACGTTACCAGGTGCTTTTTCTGTTGCCAGAGGGGAAAAATTTTTCTGTGCACACCTTCCAATTTTCACTGCTAGAAGTGAAAAATTTTGGGTAACATTTGGGGTTTTTTCCCAAAATCCCCTTTTAACAACTCTAAGATAAATCTATCAGCTTCCATCGGGATTGCAACTCCAGCTTGCGTGCTATTAAGTTCACAGCAGGGCAATCAGATTCATTGTCTGCTTCTCCCTTTCTTTCACTACTCTTGCACTGTTTATGTTAGGTAATTTGTTAACCTGTGTCCCACCAGGAGAAGTAGTGGACACCTGGTTACACAGTTACATTATATACAGTAGTTTTAAGGCCCCAAAAAAACAGACGTCCATCCAGTTCGCCCATTCTGCATATGTTGATCCATCAGAAGGCAAAAAATCCCATGAGGTAAGAGTCAATTGTCCTCATTTTAGGGAAAAAAATTCCTTTCCGATTCCAATCTGGCAATCATAACAAATCCGCGGATCATCGACCCTTTCCAGAAAACCACTCATAATACTTTTTATATTAAACCCCTAAAAAGCCCTTTCATTATTTTTTTTGCCCGCCAATGAAACTTTTCAAGATTTACATTGCCTTATCTGTGCTCTGGTGCCCAAAACAGTACACAATATATCATGTATGGTCTGACAAGTGGTTTATATAATGGGAGAATAATGCTTTTATCATGTGCATCTATGCCCCCTTTTAATTCACCTCATGATCCTATTTGCCTTTGCAGATGCTGCTTGACATTGGCTGCTACTGTTAAGTTTACTGTCCACTAGGATTCCCAAGTACATCTCCATGTCACAGTTACCCAGAATTTTTCTATTTAACAGGTAATCATGTAATGAATTTTTCCTTCCAATGTGCATAGCCTTGCATTTATCCATGTTAAACCTCATCTGCCACAGTTTGTAAAAAAAACCATTATCCTCTATTGTGCTGATTACTTAATAGAGCTTAGTATCATCTGCAAAGATTGATATTCTACTGTGCAATAATTCTGTAAGGTCATTAATGAAAATATTAAAGAGAATAGGGCCCAATACTGACCCCTGTGTGTCCCAGTCTGAGTGTGTACCAATAATAGAGATGGGCGAATTTCTCAAAAATTCAGTTCGCCAACTTCGCCAAATTTTCTGACAAAATTTGTTTCGGTCCGAATTACTTCGGGAATCGCGTTAAAAAACAGCTATTTCCAGTCTGCACAGAGCCTGTAGGGTGCTGTAGAATGTTGTGTCATGCTTAAATATGCTGAGGGAGCTTGGTTTGGTCTCCATATAATGTTGTGTTTTAGTATGACATGCATATGACTGCCGCCACTCTTAGAATCGCTTCACTATAAAATTCCCTGGGCATTTAAGAGGGCAAATCTGACCAAAAAACTGAAGTGGGAATGTAGCCTGATACAGTCATGGCAGCGCCAGCTGGAAAAAAACAAGCTGAGGGCTCACGCGGCAACATCAGTAGGCCACAAAGTGGAACAGTGACGTGTGGAGGTGACGGCAGCAGCCACAGCAGCAGCATGAGGTCAGAGAGTGGCACAATGACATTCTGGAGGTGGCAAAAACAGGAGAAGGCCACAGAGTGGCACAATGACACAGTGAGGAGGGCACGGCAGTAGCCACAACAGCAGCATGAAGTCAGACAGTGGCACAATGACAGAGTGTGTAGGTCACGGCAGCAGCCACAGCATCAGCATGAGGTCAGACAGTGGCACAATGACATTCTGGAGGTGGAAAAAAACAGGAATAGGCCACAGAGTGGCACAATGACACAGTGTGTAGGTCACGGCAGCAGCCACAGCAGCAGCATGAGGTAAGACAGTGGCACAATGACATTCTGGAGGTGGCAAAAACAGGAGTAGGCCACAGAGTGGCACAATGACAGATTGTGGAGGTCACGGCAGGAGCAACAACAGCAGCAGCAGCATGAGGTCTGACAGTGGCACAATGACATTCTGGAGGTGGCAAGAACAGGAGTAGGCCACAGAGTGGCACAATGACACAGTGTGGAAGTGGCACAAATAGGAGTAGGCCACAGAGTGGCACAATTACATAGTGTGGAAGGCATGGCAGGAGCACCAGCAGCAGCATGTGGTCAGACAGTGGCACAATGACATTCTGGAGGTGGCAAAAACAGGAGTAGGCCACAGAGTGCTATACAATACATGGAAATCCCAAAGCACAAACAGGCTTAATTAACTTTGGAAAACACAGTTTCTGTAACTGACCACAACAACAGAAAAACGCTTAATTAAACCTTGGATGTAAATTGCGCAAAAGAAATGAGCTGCCAAAAATTACCAGCTTTATAGCGTGTTAAAACAACGTGTATTTTACTGACCACAACAGCAGAAACACCCTTAATTAACCTTCGGATATGAATTATGCTACAGGCAAAATTTCTTCTTTGGCGTTGAAAACACCGTTTCTTTTAGTGACCACAACAGCAGACAAAAAACACTGAATTAACCCTCGGATGTAAATTGCGCAAAAGAAATGTGCTGCCAAAAATTACCAGCTTTGTAGCGTGTTAAAACGACGTGTATTTTACGGAGCACAACAGCAGAAAAACGCTTAATTAACCTTCAGATATGAATTATGCTACATCCAAAATTTCTTCTTTGGCGTTGAAAAAAAAAGTTTCCTTTACTGACTACAACTGCAGAAAAATACTTAGTTAACCCTTGGATTTAACTTGCGCAAAAGAAAAGTGCTGCCAAAAATTACCAGCTATGTAGCGTGTTACAACGACGTGTATTTTACTGAGCACAACAGCAGAAAAATGCTTACTTAACCCTTGGATCTAAATTGCGCAAATGAAATGAGGTGCCAAAAATTACCAGCTATGTAGCATGTTACAACAACGTGTATTTTACTGAGCACAACAGCAGAAAAACGCTTAATTAACCTTTGGATAGGAATTGAGCTACAGGCAAAATTTCTTCTTTGCCGTTTAAAAACACTGTTTCTTTTAGTGACCTCAACAGCAGAACATCACTTAATTAACCCTTTGATCTAAATTGCGCAAAAGAAATGAGCAGCCAAAAATTAAGTGGTATTTGGATTGCAAAAACGCTGTTTCTTTAACTGAATACAACAGCAGCAGGTTTAGATAACCCTTGGATATTCAATGTGCTCAAGAACTGAGCAGATAGCATTAAAATGTATATGCAGCTGAATTGGACACACACTGGACTTCAATTCCAATACACCACAAAATCAAAATGTAAAAGAAGCAGTCTCTGAGACAAGCTGTGACACCCCCCAAAAAATCTCTGCATAAAAGTTAGTTCTTTAGTGTGAGATCTCAGCAGCAGCAGCAGCAGCTTCACAGCACAGTGAGAGCAGTGTGAACTGTCAGCAGCGCGCCCGGACTTTTATAGTGCGGTGACATCACAGAATCCCGCCGGCATATCAGAGTGTGTTGGGGGAGGCCGTTCTGCCGCTGCAACTCGAGAGGGTTTTCCCTGGTTTTTGTAGGATTGGATGAAGTGCATGACAGTTTCCTTGCCATTTTCAGAATCTTCTGAAGATAGGGGGGAAAATTCAGGAACCTTTTCACAACCGATGGAACACATGCGCCATGCAGGGCCATGGACCATCCCTCCTCGGTGCAGCCGGACACCATGTTACTCCCATTGTCCGTCACCAGGGTTTCCCGATTTGCAGTTGGCGCGGAGAAAGCCACACATCGATTTCTTGCTGCATAATGCGGAGCAGTTCCTCCCCTGTGTGACTTTGTTCGCCGAGGCAAGCCAGGTGTAAAACTGTGTGACACTGCTGTGCCCAACACATGTGGTATGATGGAGCAGTACTTGTGGGGGCTGAGATGGTGGTGGGGGTGGAGGAGGAAGAGGGAACATTGGCGCAGGAGCCGAAATTTGACAACGTGGAGGAGAAAGCGGCTTTCCTGTCCAAGTTGTTGGTGTGCCCGGGCAGGAAGCACATTACCCCAGTGGGCTGTTAAAAGCTTTTATGGCCTGACCGTAGTTACAGCTCCAGACTTCCACGCTGCTGTGCACCTTGGAACAAACCGATAAGCTTAAGGAAATGGCCCACCTTCTGTTCTACATATTTATGAGTGCTGGTACTGCCTTTTTGGAAAGAGAGGGAATGCCCGTACCAACAAAATTGGACAGGAGACGGTCAGCTTTGCACTTAGGATGGTTGGACGCATTTCTTGTCTCTTTGCAATCGCCTCGCTGAACGACTGCTGGCGCCATGAGTAGCGAGGGCAAAGGGCATCTGGACCGGGGAATGATGTCAAAGAGAAAAAAGCTCCTTTGCAGAGGTGTTGTGGAGCCTTGATGGCTGCAATGGCATGCGTGCCATGGGCGTGCTGCTGCTGTTGCTGTGGCGGCAAGATGGACCACCACATCTGAGCCATGTTTCTCCCAGGCCACGGATGGTGGGCGCTGCATGTGTTGACGCGAGGACCCTGGTGCCAACGTTTAGCTCCCTGTCCACCTTCACTTTCTGCCTTTCGATTCTACATATACCCCCTATTCGGCTCCTCGGTGTCTTAGCAAAGAACTGCGACACCGGAGTAGCTGATTTTACCGCCAACGCTCCGCACTGAGTGACTACTTGCGCCCTGCCTCGTGAGCCCTGTGCCCGTACTTTCTTGGACCTGCGAAGCGGGTTTTTTACCCAGTGGCCGTTTGGCTCCCGACCTCACCACTGCTGCTATCCTGCTGCTCCCCGGCCACACAACCCACTTGCTGGCTGCCCGTTGCCTGACGCGCAAGCTGACGGGCCCTCTTTTCCTGACGATGATGAAGCCCTTGCCTCACCCGGCTCCCAAGCGTGGTCGGCTACATCATCATCTATTTGTGTTTCATCGTCACTGCTGTCCTCATCATCGGTCTTGGTATGCAGGGGATATTGGCCCCATTTATTCGCTGCCAAGTAGCTGCTGACTGCCCTCCTCAAATTGTTCATCCTCGCTATATAGTGGCGCTGAGCCCAGACCACATAGTAGATCTCTGGCTGAGGGTATTGGATGGGACAGAGGCGGGTGAGGACAGGTGAGGGCCGCTGACCTGCTCCCGGGCCATGCCAACTAAGGGTTGTGTTTCCATGTGTCTATGACAACTCCACACAGGTAAGAGATTGGTTTTAAGTTAATTATGTTTTAATTGGTGATGGTATATAGCTAAGATAATGTACTCTGTTTAACTATGCCATGAGTAAGGGCAAGATGTGCCCGAAATGTGTCGGCGATTTTTGTGTGTAGGCGTCAGTGGTTTCTTTTTTTGTCACCCTGTCTCACGAGGATGCTTATTATTATGCCTATGGGCATGAATAAATTGGTGATTTTATATCTTCACATCCACACTATGCCGTCTTCACTGGTCCATTTGTTGAATTGAACCTATGCTGTTTATCCTGTGCAACTGGAGCAGGGACCGTGCGATATTGGCAAGCCGTCATATTCCTGTTCAAGGGAGGTGAGCTGACTCAATCATTTTCTATTATTCAAGATCATGCTTCCAGTTTTGCGTCGTGCTCTGCCATACAGGAGTGATTGTATTTGTGGCATATGCCATGCCAAACTAAGAGCAATAGAGGACTGATGTCTTTTTTATATGCGTTGAGACAGAGGGTGACTATTTTTGCAAGGAAGTTTTGAATTTGAATATCAGCTACTGAAGTTTTGTGTATATACACAGAGTGTTTTCTTTTCCTTGCTACCACTGAGCCAAATAATTGGTGAGTGTCTGAATATGGCTTACAAACAATTAAGGCAAGAAAGAGCTGCCAAAGTCTTTAATGATAATGTAGACACCAGCCAAAGACACATAGAGTTTGCCACTATACTCAAAGATATGGAAAAAAACATGATACAGGAAATGAGAGTCTGGTGGGATTTGACAACGATTAAAAACTATCTAAGTAAAGATATGATACCACGTGGATTAAAAAAAAAAAAAAAAGTCCCCCATCCCATTATTCGATGGTTTGTGAATAAGTGGAACCAAATATTATCTAAGTGCTCCTTGAAGTTAATGGAGCTCATTGTAGCCTATGAGGAAAAAAAAAAAGGAGGAAATTGCAATGAATATCACAAAATGGAAAATCGATTTCGGTCTCAAGGACATAACTTTTCCCATGATAAAGATTATAAGCGTACAAGATAATTTGTAAGGGAGGGAAAAGTTTGGAATAAAACAGGAGTAAAAATTTTAAAGGACTTGTTTGATATAATCATGACCAGGGGTACGAGTGGGGGCTTGGGAATCTGTACAAGCACTCCCCGGTATTTTAAAAAAAGAGAAAAGAAGAAAACCCCTTTGGCATGGGGTGCGCAAACAGAGAAAAATGTGAGCTTTGGGTCCCCAGTCGGACTTTTCAGATCCAATATGTACAGGAAAAAGGCCCCCAAACAACTTCAAAAAAACCTATTATAAGAAAGGGAAAAGACAAAACTAATCAAAAAACTCGAGTTTTTCTTGGCGGGGAACATCAGACGAGGTGCAAGGAAACATAAAACAAAATCATTGTATGAACACACGCAACAACAATCCAACGGATCCGTTGACACCTCGCTAGATGTTATCAATTTGTCAAGCATGAACCTTGTACAGGAACATTTACAAGTTCTATCTTTAGGTATGAATTTTGCTTTACAGGAAAATTTAGATTTTTTTCTAAAAATGGAAAGACATTAACAAATTTGTTAGAGACCTAACGGTTCGTTCGACATTCTTTCAGAGAGGGTATCAAAGAAGGACCACAGGATGACTTTTGCATCATAACCATTTTTTCTAAACAATTCTTTGTAGAACAATAGTAACGTTTATTGAATTTAGAGGAATTTAACGATACTGATCCATTCTCTTCATGTCATGTCTACAGACTGACCGGCTTAAGGTTACTAATCTACTTTGGTATCTCAATTTCAGTCTTGGTCGTTATCCATGGATAGGTTCAGATGGCGGATCGAGTGTGAGTTTAAAGAAATTATTATAATACGGTTCCCCAATGCCGTCTCCACTTATTCAATCTGTACTCGGGTCTCAAAATCAAGGCTCTAAATGAGCTTTAAAATGACCAGAGATCATTTAGTGGAGATGGTGACAAGGGGTAGACGTTGTAGTAATGAACCGATCTAGATTATAAATTCTTCCATGCTTACCATGTTGAGGGACAATACCCACGTATCGCAAACTTTCTAGCAATTCCGAATTCTAGGGTTCCATGAAGAATTCAAACAGCTGGTAAGGAGGGTTTGCAGTTTGGGTATAATTACTGAGAAAACAAAAGGAGTTATTTTAGTTTAGAACATCCTGTAGTCCCCTATGCTATTGGACTACCTTAAAGTTCATAAAACCATTCAACCTATGCTCATGAGCATTGTTTCAGGCTTTGGGTCTTTTTCAGAAAGTATTGTTGCAGTGGCTGGATGGGGGTAGCTACAGCAACTGGTACAAAGGGTCCCTGGAATCTAAGAGATACACGGCAGATGTCCTACAAAATCTAGAAGGGAAGTTTGCAGCGACAGTGGTCTTGGGTAACTTGTGATTGTAACATCGCGTATACCTCCATCCCACACCAGAATAGCACTTTTTATGCGCTAGAATTCCATCTAAAGCAATATAGGTAACTTTCAACAGATCTCATCCAATATACCATGTCTGTTACTAGCTCTCTAATGACGCACTAACTCTTTTTCTTTGACGGTGACATTTACCTACAGCTTACGGGAGTGTCAATGGGGCGAAATTCTCCGCCCTCAATGGCCAAATTTTGGTATTGTTCGTGATGGGGAATATATGTTTATATTCTCTTTGGATAATCCATTTTCCAGTAATGGTATGGTTACGGCAGGTACATTGATGACATCCTCATTATTTGGGGGATTCGAGGTATCTCCGTGACTGCCTTTGTAGGAGTTATCTGAATCATAATCTATTCAATTTGAAGTTCACGTTTTCAGTGGCTCAATCTGAAATTTCATTTTTGGATCTTGTATTGATAGGAAGAGAGAACGAAAGAGTAGCAAGTCGTACTTATCGTAAGCCCTTGTCAGGCAATACGATATTGCATTATAGAAGTTTTCATCCACGCCACACACATAAAGCGATTCCTGTGGGAGAGATGTTTCGTGCAAAAAGAAACTGCACAGATCCATTGTCTTATCTAACTGAAGAACAACAAATACAAAGGAGATACAATGGACATTGGATAGAGCTTCAAAAATTGTATCACAAAAACCACGCGATGAGATTATTGGTGAACGTTTACAAACAAAACAAAAAAAACAAAATTAGAAGGTGGAAGGAACTGTCTCACCCCCCTACTTGGTTCTAAAATTTAGCCAACAATATAAGCAAATATGTAACATTATACGTGCTCATCTGCCCCTACTAAAAGAGGATGAGATTTTGAATGAAATATTGTCACAGGGTTGCAATATAGTTTCTAAAAAATCTAAAACCTTAGGCAATATTTTATATTCTCGATGATTTATTCAATAAATCTAAACAGAAAACCTGGTTACGATCACAAGGGATTTTATTAAATGTGGAAATTAGCCAATTAAAATGTGTAAATTAGCCAATCACCTGTAAAGTTTTTTCAACGTTGGGAAACGGGGACAAACTCTTAATATTAAAGCAATTTATTAATTGCAACACTACATGTGTGGTGTATGCATAAGATGTACTATTTGTAATATATGTACATAGGTTCAAACCATTATGGAAGATAAAAGTGAGGAATTTTTGAACCATCTTAATGATGTAACAGCTACAGCCTTACGGACTCATTCCAGTGTAGCAAAACATGTGTATAGATACAAACACATTAAGATCAAGTTCATTGAAGGTTTTTGGCATTGAGCGTATATTTGGAGCCAGGCTGGGCGAGATGTGGAGAATAGGTTACGAGATTGAGAGGGCAATGTGGATATTCTCTTTGGGAATACTACATTCCCTTAATGGGTTAAATTTCAAGAAGGAAACACTTGTTACTATTGAAGCTGTGTTGTCACTGAAATCAGGCGTAACTGTAAAATATATACAATATGAAATATACAAACAGACATATAATGTAAACAGTATTTCCCTCTTAGTGACGTGCTTATTCTTATTCGTTTTTCCTGATTATTGTTCCATTGTTCTATTTGATATTGAGCATTATAGTGGCTTACTTGTAACTGCCTGATCTGGATTTGTGTGTTGACCACACTAGTGAGTTTTTAGTTTGCCGGTTTTCTAAGTCCGTTATTTGGTTCATTGCGCTATGTCCACTTTTTTGCCCTTTACCAGGCTTGTGTGATTTTAGTACTGCGCCATTCTAGGACTGCTTAGGTGTAGATGACTTCCCGGTCATTTGTCCGGATCCAAGTCGATACTACCTATGCACTCGGCGTTTCCATGTGTCTATGACAACTCCACACAGGTAAGAGATTGGTTTTAAGTTAATTATGTTTTTAATTGGTGATTGGTATATGGCTAAGACAATTGTACTTGTTTATAACTTATGCCATGAGTAAGGGCAAGATGTGCCGAAACACGTTGGCGATTTTTGTGTCTAGGCGTCAGTGGTTTCTTTTTTAGTCACCCTGTCTCACGAGGATGCTTATTATTATGCTATGGGCATGTATAAATTGGCTGATTTTATATCTTCACAACACACATCCACACTATGCCGTCTTCGCTAGGTCCATTTGGTTGAATTGAACCTATGCTGTTTATCCTGTGCAACTGGAGCAGGGACCGTGCTCTATTGCAACCGTCATATTCCTGTTCAAGGGAGGTGAGCTGACTCAATCATTTTCTATTATTCAACTAAGGGTTGTGTCTGATGTTCCCACTGACTCTTGGCTGGGGTTGTCAGATGTCATCTGGGAGGAATTCGGATGACCTAGTCAACCAATTCAGAACCATTGGGTTGTGAAACAACACCGACGAGCGCTAGATGAACAGCGGGGCAATTGTGGCCTCACACGAGTGACCCTGCTACGAAAGTCCCCTTGCTGTGCAGCGACCTGGGCCATCTCCAGGAATGTTTAGTGCCTCTGCCACTCGCGGTGAAGAGCCTGCCAACTACCTGTTTTAATTACTGTATGTTCTAAATGTACAGACACTGTTGATGAAGATATCTGTATATGATAAATAAACAAACTGTATTTGAAAGCCAGTAACAGCTTGGGATTAACCCTTCGGATATAAATGGCTCACAAAGGCCGGGAAAAAATGTATTGTATGTGTTCATTTAAAAAAACAATGTGTATTTTACTGAATGAAAAGCACAAACAGGCTTTAATTAACCTTTCGGATATGAATTATGCTTTACTGGAAAATTGCTTCTTTGGCGGTGAAAAAGAACGTTTCTTTTATAAGTTACAACTGCAGAAAAATACTCTTTAAGTTAACCCATGGATGTAAATTGCGCAAAGAATTGAGCAACCAAAAACTACCAGCTTTTTGTAAGCGTGTTACTATGGTGTGTATTTTGCCGGTACACAACAAACAGAAAAAACTTTTAATTAACTTCGGATTGGAATTATGCTACAGGAAAAATGTCTTTTTTGCCGGTGGAAAAAAGACGGTTTCTTTTAGTCACCACAGAGCAGAACAAACTTAATTAACCCTGGATGTATTAATTGCGCAGTAGATTGAGCAGCAAAACGAAGCTTTGTAGCGTTGTTACAATGGCGTGTATTTTACGCTACACAACAAGGCAGAAAAACTTGTAATTAACCTTCGGTAATGAACTATGCTACAGGAAAAATGTATTTTTGCCGCGTGAAAAAAGAACGGTATCCTTTAGTCATACAGCAGCAAAAAAACGCTTATTAACCCCTGGATTGTAAATTGTGCAAAAGATTGAGTCAGCCCAAAACTATCAGCTATGTAATGTGTTACTATGGCGTGTATTTTACGCTACACACAAGAGAAAAACTTGTAATACTTTTGGTTGAGAATTGTGCGTACAGGAAAAAATGTCTTCTTTGCCGATGAAAAAGACGGTTTCTTTTAGTCACCACAGCAGCAGAACTGAGTAGAATTGAGCAGCCAAAAATGAAGTGGTATTTGTATTGTAAAAACAGCGTTTCTGTTAATGAATACAACAGGAACAGGTTAGATTACCTTGATATTTCAATGTGACTGTGAGCAGTTAGCACTGTAATGCACACTGGACTTCGATCCAATACCCACAAAATCAGGAAATAGAGACGTTAGAGAAGGCAGTCTCTGAGACAAGCTGTGACCACCCCAAAAATTGCTGTATAAAATGAGTTCTTTAGTAAGAGATTCATAAGCAGCCGTGGCAGCACCTTCCTTAATAGTACAGTTGAGAGCGGTATGAAGCTCCAGCCTGCGCCCGGACTTATATAGTTCGGTGACGTCACAGAATCCGGACGAGTCTTTGATGGCTTCATCTCTGCACATGTCATGTAGGCTATTGCCCTTCTTCATCCAGGTTCTTTGGCCCCATGTAAACGCCATGTGCTCGCAGCCAATTTTATCAATCAAAAAGCACACTCGTTCACGTTGAATTACCCAAAGTTCGAATTCGTTCCGAACCGAAGTTTTCCTGAAATTCTAAACGAATTCAACTTCGTTAAAATCAATTCGCCCATCTCTAGCTGAGACCTCTCTTAGATGCTTGAGAAAGGAGGCATGTCCTCCAAAACGTAGCGGTATGTTCCCATATGTGATGAAGACTTTCCATGAAAGGTCTCAGCTCGCCATAACGATAAGAACTTTTGTCTCATGTACTCCAAGTGGATAAAGACTGGTGCAAATCACAAGGAATTACAGTTTATATATCCATCTTTTTGTGACTAAAACAGAAAGATAATATACAAATATGCCGTGAATTAAATGTGAAACTGTAAAACAATTTTTGCTAAAAAGCAATTTAAAGAAGTGATGCATTATTAATGCAGCATATTGATATATGATGTATCCGTACTGGGATGAGGAGATCCCTTATTATGCTGCCATGCTTAACCTGTAATGAACTAAGATAAAGGTGTGATAAAATATATATTATAATACCACTATAATTAGAGATGGGCGAATTGATTCTAACGAAGTGGAATTCGATTCGAATTTCAGGAAAACTTCGGTTCGTAACGAAGTCGAACTTTGGGATACTTCGGGTGAACGAATATCGAGTGTGTAAACCGGAAGTTGTGCTTTTGATTGATAAAATGGCCTGCTGAGCACATGGCGCTACATGGGGCAAAGCACTCTGGGAGGAAGAAGGGCAATTGCCTGAATGACATGTGCAGAGGGTGAAGCAATCAGAGACGGCGGGATTTGTGACGTTCACCGATACTATATTAGTCGGCGCGACGCTGGGAGCTCATTACCGCTCTCACTGTACAGATCAGGGAAAGGTGCTGCACGGCTGTAGCTCCTATTAGTTGAAGAATTGAATTTTATATAGCGATTTCTGTGGGGTGTCTCAGCTTGTCTCAGGACTGTTCTCTTAATGTTCTATCTAATTTTTTGGGGTATTGTCTGAAATCCAGTGTGCGTCCACTGCAGCTGCATATAACATTCAATATCCAGTGGAGATCTAAGCCAGTTCACTGTTGTATTCATTTTAAAGAAACAGCGTTTTTACAAACAAATACCACTTCATTTTTGGCTGCTCAATTCCTATTGGCAATTTACATTCAGGGGTTAATTAAGCGCTGTTTTGCTGGTGTACTGACCCCAAAGGAAACCGTCTTTTTCAACGCAAAATATAATACATTTTTCCTGTTGGCTAATTCACAAGCAAAGGTTAATTACAACTGTATCTTTGTTGTGTGGCGTAGAAAACACGCAATTGTAACACGTACAAAGCTATAGTGTTGTGCGGTCTCAATTCTTTGGCGCAATTACATCCAGGTTTTAATTAAGCGCTGTTTTGCTGGTGTTGCTGACCCCAAGAAAACCGTCTTTTTCAATGCCAAAATATATACATTTTTCTGTAGCCTAATTCACAAGCCAAAGGTTAATTACAACTGTATCTCTTGCTGTGTGGCGTAGAAGAAGAAAACAAGCAATTGTAAACGCTACCAGCTACTGTTTGTGCGGCTCAATTCTTTGGCGCAATTTACATGCCAGGGGTTAATTAAGCGTTGTTTTGCTGGTGTGCTCGACCCCAAGAACCGGTCTTTTCAACGCCAAAATATATACTATTTTTCCTGTAGCCTAAATCATGTCCGAAGGTTGAATTTACAACTGTATCTCTTGTTGTGTGGCGTAAGGAAGGAAACACAAATTATAACACGCTACAAAGCTACTAGTTTGTGAGGCTCAAATCTTTGGCGCAATGTACATCAAGGGTTAATAAGCGTTGTTTGCTGGTGTGCTGGACCCCAAGAAAACCAGTCTTTTTCAACGCCAAAATATATACATTTTTCCTGTAGCCTAATTCACAAGGCAAAGGCGTAATTACAACTGTATCTCTTGTTGTGTGGCATCAGAAAAACACGCCCAATTGTAACATGCCTTACCAAAGCTACTAGTTTGTGCGGCTCAATTCTTTGGCGCAATTTACATCCAGGGGTTAATTAAGCGTTGTTTTGCTGGTGTGCTGACAAAAATAAACCTTCTTTTTCAACGCCAAAATATATACATTTTTCCTGTAGCCTAATTCACAAGCAAAGGTTAATTACAACTGTATCTCTTGTTGTGGCGTAGAAAACACGCAATTGTAACACGCTAAAGCTACTAGTTTGTGCGGCTCAATTCTTTGGCAGCAAATTTAAACAGGGGGTTAATTAAGGTTTGTGTTTTGCTAGGTGTGTGACAAAAATAACCCGTTGTGTCATTTTTCACACGCCAAAATATATAAATTTTTCCTGTAGCCTAATTCATTTCCTATGTTTAATTAAGCCTGTTTTTGATTTTACATTTATTAAAACACACAGTGTTTTTAAACGACACATACAAGTAAATTTTTCCTGGCCATTTGTGGAGCGCAATTTATATCCAAGCTTGTTACTGGTTTCATTTGGAGTCAAAAACAGATATCATCATCAAACAGTGTCTGTAATTTTAGAACAAACAGTATGTCAGACAGAGAGAGTGGCAGGCTCTGCACTGCGAGTGGCAGTGGCACAAACATTCCTGGAACAGGCCCAGGTCGCAGCACAGCAAGGGGACGTCGCAGCAGGGGTCAATCGGTGAGGCCCCAAAACAAACGGGCCGTGTTTTCTGCGGCCGTGTGTTTGTTCAGAACCCCAAGGGTTCTTAAATTGGGGTTGACTAGGTTCCTTTTTCCTCCCAGATGACATATGAAAAACCCCGGGCCCAAGAGCCCCGGTGGCAAACTCAGCCCAAAATTTCATTAGTTGGAGGGCCCGGGGGGGGGGGGGGTTCAGGGGGCCCTCCCCTGTCCTCCCCCGCCTCTGTCCTTGGGGTTCCTTAGCCAGAGTTTCTACTATGGGGTTTTCTGGGCTCACCCCCCCACTATATAGCAAGGGATAAACCCTTTTGGGAGGAGGGCAGTCGGGCGGGTACTTTGGAAAGCAAAGGAAAAAAGGGGGGCCTTTTTATCGCCTCCCTTCTTGCATAGGGGGGAAAATATAGATGGGGGGTGGCGGGGAAAGGTCTTGTTGTGAGAGGTCCCCCCGGGCAAAACCAAAGCCCGGGTTTGATAGGACGGGCAGTGACGATTGAAAAAAAAAATTGATGGATGAAGAAACCCGACCGAAATTTGGGGAGCCGGGGGGAGGAAAGGGGTTTCATCATCTTTCAGGAGAAGGGGCGCCCAGCTTGCGCGTCGGCACCCAGCGAAAGCCAGCAAGGGGGTCTTTTGGGGCCCCGTGAGTCAGCGGGGATAGCAGCAGTGTTTTGGTCGGGAGCCAAACCCGGCCATGGGGGTTAAAAACCCCGCTTGCAGGTCAAGAAATTTGCGGCACGGGGGGGTTTCACGAGGGCGGGGGCAGGGGGGGGGGATTTTGGGTCACTCGTGCGGCACCCCTTTGGCGGTAAAACCCCGATCCGGGGGCCGGTTTTGTGGCAGTTCTTTGAAAGGGAAACCCCCCGGAGGGGGAAAGCCGAATATGGGAAACATGTAGAATTGTGGGCAAAGGGGAACCCGGGGCCCCCGGGAGCAAAGGTTGGCACCCCCGGCCCTGCGTAAACACTTGCAGCGTAAACCATCCGGTGGCCTGGGAAAAAAGTGGCCCCAGATGGGGTTTTGGCCCTTTCCTTGCCCCCGCAGCAAACGCAGCAAGCAAGGCCCAGGGGGCAGGGCATGCCATTGCGCCAGTAAAAGGTCCTCCACCTCTGCAAAAGGGAGCTGTTTCTTTTTGACATCATTTTCCGGGGCCCAGAGTTTCCTGCTCCTCGTCCCAAAGGCCCCCAGCAGTCGCCCAGCGGGGGCGATTGGGATTTAAAGAGAAAACCCAGTATGCGCCCAAAAACCTTTCCTTTAAGGGGGCAGAAGCTGAGCTTTGCTCCTTTTCCAATTTTGTTGGTACTGCGTCCCCCCCTTTCCCAAATGGTGGACTCTGCCCCGGGTTCAGAAAAAACTAAGGGCTTTGCCGAGCCAAAGTTGGAGAGTTCCAAGCCTTTAATTTATTTTCCAAAAAAGGCCCGGGTACCAGCACTTCATAAATTTGTAAAACGGGAAGGTGGGTAAACCCTTGAGTTTATCGGTTTTTTTCCCAAAGGGGCACGGGGGCTGTGCGGAAACTTTTGTGGGCCCGGGGGTTAAAACTACAGGTAAAAAGGGGCGGGGGGTTTACCATGTCCTTTTTCCGGCCCCCCACTGGGGGTTTGAAATTGGTGGCCTTCCCACGCCGGGAAAACCCCCCCCAAAAAAACCTTGGGAAAAGGAAAAGAGGGGCCCCCCTTTCTCCCTCCCCCCCGGTTTGGGGGAAAAAAAAAAAACTCCCGCCCCCCTTGCCTTGGCAGGCCAATTGGGTCCCCCAGCCCCCCCCCCCCTCAACCCCCCACCCCACCCCCCCCCCACCCCTTTTCCCCAACCCCCCTCCCCCCAAAAGGTCTGCCTCCTTTTTAAAAATACCCCCCCTTTTTTGGTTTTTGTAAAGGGGGCACAGCGGGGGTTACGCAGTTTACCCCCCCTGGCTTGCCCCCCCCGGCGAAAGAAGTCCACGGGGGAGGAAAACTGCTTCCGCTCATCCCAGCAAAAAAATCGAATGTGGGGCTTTCCCCGGCCCAAAACTGAAAAATCGGAACCATGGGGAGGGGGGAAATGGGAGGAAAGGGTGTCCACGCTGCACCGAGGGGGATGGTCCATGCCCCCTGCATGGGCACGTGTTCAATCTGGTTGTGAAAAGGTTTTTGAAGTCTTCCCCCGTTTTCCCCGGGAAAACTTTTTTAAAAAGGGCGGGAAAATTGTGTTTCACTTTTTCAATTCGTACAAAGCCGGGAAACCCTCCTCGAGATGCAGCGGCGGGAACGGCTCCCCAACACATTTCTGATTTTGCGATGTTTCCACCCGTGGATTTAAAGGGCCTGCACTTTTTGGGCCCGACTGTTTTAAAACAGTAAAAAGGGCCATTAACGTTTTTTTGTGCCCAAGGCAGAAAGAAGTACTCCCCTGTGAAAACTTTGTTGTCACCCAGGGCAGTCAGGGCTTTGGACCCCTGCCGTTTTTTGGGCCCCATTCGGGGGGCCCCCGTTATTTCCCAGCGCCAGGATACGGATAAAAAAACATCTTTTCCCACAGCTTCTTTGTCCTGGAACGATGCTAAAAAAATCTGTCGGGGGCCGGGGGGACGGGAGATTTTGGGCGACTACATCTCGGGGCCCCAAAATGAGCCCGGTGGGGACTAAAAAGGGAGGAGGAGGAGGAGGTTTTGGGAGAGAAGCATTGTCGGGTTTTAAAATGGTGGATTTTTACCCAGGTGACAAGAGAGGGGAGCAGGAGAAAAGCTGGAGGAGGTGGAGGGGAGATGGGGAAGACGAGGCAGTGACCCCCAAGCCCCGTGGCAGTATACAGTAAAAAATGGAGGCAGGGACCCCCTCGGAGCACTTGGCAGATGGCCCGCCCCTGCTTATTTGCCTGGCAGTGAAAAGCCGAATAGTCACATCCGGCAGAGGGTAAATTTCGGGGCTCTCCCCCTATTGGACCCTCGCACCGGTAAAACAGGGAGCTTTTTCCCCAGCTATTGAGAGGGAAGACAAATCAAAACTTGGGGAATCCCCGTAACTTTGGTGCTCCCTATGTGCGGAAAGCCCTCCTCTAAGGTCGACGGGGGGTTCCTCAGCGCTCACGTACTTCGCCGGGGCGCTGGGGGAAAGGGTGGGGGGGTGGGAGCAGTACCGCTCCACCCTAAAAACCTAAGTTGGGTATATGAGCATTTTCCTTCACCCACCTGGAGGGGGCAGTCGCCGCGGGCGCGGGGACCTGGAGCAGTCCCTAAACCAACAGGTTGTGGCCAAAAGGCGATCTGCCCCTCAGTTAAAAGATCCGCTGGACACGGGGCAGCCAACTGGATTGTGGCCGCAACTTGCCGAGTTTGCAGTGGAAAGCGTTGCCCGGTGTAATGTGGATCAAGGGGGTGTTCATGTGGCGGGGGCCCCATCGTTACCCCAGGAGAACCCTCTTGCCACGGGAAATGTGGAACGACTGCCTTTTGTCAAGATAATCAGGCGTGGATCGGCCCGGATTTCCCCCCAAAACCAATGTTTGGTGTCTGGGGTTCAAAACCCGCCACAGCCACTATTTTGATGCTGCCCCCCACCCGATGCCACACATCTCTGCGTTTCTCCTCTCCTACCACCATCTTTACCAGGGGCTGGTATTGCCACCCCCCTAACACTTGTTTGTGACTCTTGACTCATGCTGCTGCTGTGGTGCGCCATGTCCTCCACACTGGTCATTGTGCCCCTGCCTGACCTATGCGCTGCCGCCGTGACCTCCGCCTTTAGTCATTGTGCCACTCTTGGCTTTTCCTGTTTTTTCCACCTTCGATTTCATTTTGCCACTGCCCCGTCTATGCTGCGCTGTCGTGCCTCCACACTGGGATTGGCCACTCTGTTTGGCCGATATGTTTTTTCCGCCTCCAGTGTCTTGTGCCCTGCCCGACCTCTCTGCTGTGGCTGCCGCCGTCACCTCCAACCCCTTCACTAATGTTTCCACCTGAGTCTCAGCTTTTTTTTTTCCCGCTTTCGCTGGCTGACTTTATCGGCTACTTCCCCTTTAGTTTTTTGGGCAGTTTTGCCCCCTTAAGTGCCCGGGAATTTTTGTGAAGCGATTCTAAGACCCAAAAACCCGCTCCCCCTTTCATATTTTTAAACATGGGACAACGTTTTTCAGCACCCGAGGGTTTGCAGTGGATTAGCTCTTTTTAAAAAACCCAAATTTGGCCGAAGTAATCGGACCCAATTTTTTTTTTGTCGGAAAATTCGGCGAAGTGACCGAATCGAATTTTTGAGAAATTCGGCCATCTCTAATTAGGACATTTGTATTACTTATGGGGTGTGCGGACGAATTAACACATCTACACGTGTAAAAAATACCTTTAAAAACTGCAGGGAGGGGTGTATGTTGTATGTTATCACACTTGAAAAAAAGCAAAATGGTAATAATGTAAAACTATAAATAAAACTTCCCTAAAAAATTCTGTAAACAAATGTCAGTTACCAAAAAATATACTAAATGACAGTCACTGTACAAAAAGCATAGTGGCACTTTGTGATCTGTGGGTCAAACAGGTTTAGGGGTCATGCTGTGGCCCAGGCAGATAGTCTATGTCCAGTGAAACTAAAAAGGAGTTTGAAAGACTCCTTTTTCGGCACTTTTTAAATGTGGGGCTCATGCAGGTTTGGGGCTCATGCTGTGGCCCAGGACAGGTAAAGTCTATGTCCAGTGAAACTAAAATGGTGGTTGAAAGACTCCTATTTCCGGCACTTTTTAATCTGTGGGTCAGACAGGTTTAATGGGCCCTTCTGCGGTACAGGACAGATATAGTTTAAGTCCAGTTCAACTAAAATGGTGGTTCAAAGACTCCTTTTCCCGGCACTTTTTTAAATTTGGGGTCAGACAGGTTTAATGGTCATACTGCGGTCCAGGACAGGTATAGTCAATGTCCCCGTTCAAACTAAAATGGTGGTTGAAAGACTCCTTTTTCCCACACTTTTTAATCTGTGGGCCCAGACAGGGTTTTAAAGGTCATACTGCGGTACAGACAAATAAGTTTAATGTCCAGTTCAACTAAAATGGTGGTTCAAAGACTCCTTTTTCCCCGGGACTTTTTAATTTGGGGTCAAACAGGTTTAGGGGTCATTTCTGGGGGCCCAGGACAGGTTTAGTCTATGTCCAGTGAAACTAAAATGGTGGTTGAAAGACTCCTTTTTCCGGCACTTTTTAAATGTAGGGTCATGCAGGTTTGGGGCTCATGCTGTGGCCCAGGACAGGTATAGTCAATGCCCCAGTTTCTAACAAAATGGTTGTTGAAAGACACCTTTTTCCCAGCATTTTTTAATTTTGGGTCAGACAGGTTTAATGGTCATACTGCGGTACAGGACAGATATAGTTTAGGTCCAGTTCAACTAAAATGGTGGTTGAAAGACTCCTTTTTTCCGCACTTTTAATCTGGGGTCATGCGGGTTTGGGGCCATGCTGCTTCCAGACAGGGATATTCAATGTCCAGTTCAAGTAAAATGAGGGTTCAAATCATACTGCCTTCTGGCACTTTTTAATTTGTGGTCATGCGGGTTTTAAGGGTCATGCTATGGTGCAAGACGGGGATAGTGAATGGTCTGTGAATTTTTTTTCTATGGCTTTTATAACCTAAGTGTGTTGCCTAAAAATGTAGCACGTATCCATTTGACTGTTGTGGATGTTAATTCTAGCTCTCCAGCCCCTGTTTGGGTGTAAAAAATGAAGGTGTTTGTTGCTCTCCCATAGACTTTAACGGTCATCGGCGATAATCTATTATCGACTATCGGATATCTTATTGATAATTGCCAATATCGACTATCGACCCGATGACGATAGTCAACGTAATCGCTCATCACTATTCATAACCATTTCTATCAGTGTGATCCTTTCTAGGCAACACTAACTTTTAAAAAATGATTACATTACCAAAGTTGCTTTAGCTATTTAAATAACTACCCATATAGCTTACAACTTTTTGCACCCAAATGAATTGCATTGCAGACTTAATTTTCCTAATATAAGTGTAACGCCGCGCGCTGCGTCCGGCCCCAGGCGCAGCCATCCCCGGCATGCGCTGCGCCACTACCTACCTGGCTGCATCCAGCTTTCTCCTTCAGCGCCATGCGGCAGTCTCTGCTTCTGCCTACACTTTCCCGGCCGGCCACTAAGGGCCGCGCGCGAGCAGCTTCCTAGTTTTAAAGTGATAGCACCTAATTGGTGCTCCCCTTTCCACCTATGGCCTTTGATCTTGGGCTTTATAGGTATGCCCCTTCCTGCCGTCGGCGCCCAATTGTTGGTGCCCCCAACTTTTAGCAACGTTTTCTGCGTCTGCTGGCATTTCCTCTGACAGTTTTCCGCCATTCTACGTTTCTGCTCCTGCCTCGTCAGTCCTGCCTAGACTGTTTTTGCCTACTCGGGTTCTACGCTCCCAGTGTCCTGCCTATTCAAGTCCCCACGCTCCGGTGTCCTGTGCCTACGTCACCTGCTTCGCCCCCCACCGCTGGGTCCTGCGTCGGGGGTAGCGACCTGGGGGATTCCCTGCAGCAAAGCCCGTCCTGCCTTGCGGCGGGCTCCGGTGAAAACAAGGGGCCCCTTAGACTCCGTTCCCCGACGTAGGCTACGCCAACTCCTAGCGGTGACCAGGGGAAATCCACCTCCCGCTCGCTGACGGTCCCTGACAGTACAATTGGGCCATGGACCCCTGCCGATCAACCGCTACCAGATACAGAGAGCCTCGTGGCTGAAATTACGCGCCGGGGGCGTCCGTCAAGAACAACTCTTCGCCATGCTCCAGAACCTTGCGGCTCGACTTCCAGAAACCACCTCGGCCCCGCCCCGGCACCTCTCCATTCCGGTTCTCGCTTCGTTACCCCGCAGCATCTAACAGTTCCTCCCTGCACCTGCCTCTGCCACCTCGCTACTACGGGATCCCAAGGCCTGCCGTGGATTCCTGAACCAGTCCCAAAATTTCCACTTCGAGGTCCTGGCACCCCAAATTTCGGCCACTGATCGGGCTAAAGTGGCCTTCAATTATTTCTCTCCTCTCCGTTGAAGCACTGGCCTGGGTGACACCCCTGTGGGAACGTGGAGATCTGCTGACAGCCAATCTAGCAGATTTCCTGTCCGCCTTCCGCAAGGTATTTGAAGACCCGGGACGAGCCTCCTCCGCCGCCTCTTCCCTTCTTCGTCTCCAACAGGGTGACTCCTCGGTGGGACAGTATGCTTTTAAATTCCGGACTCTATCCTCAGAGTTGTCCTGGAACAACGAGGCCCTGGTCGCAACCTTCTGGAGGGGTTTGCCGGATCGTATTAAGGATGAACTAGGGGGGCGTGACCTCCCCACCAGCCTGGAACGACCTCATCCCCTTTGGGCCCCCCACCCCATCGACATCCGTTTCTCCAGAACGTCAACAGGGGGTTTTCGGCTTCAACGGGAGAATTATCGCCCCCAATAGGAGTCCTCGCCTTGCACCTGTCTTCCCAGCGTCCCCCTGCAGCCTTCCCTGCATCCAATCGGGAGGAGCCCTTGCAAGTTGATAGGCCCACCTTTGGAGAGGAAAAGACTCGACGGCGCAACCAAGGACTCTCCCCTCTACTGCGGTGCCCAAGATCATCTGCGAAGGGAGTGCCCCCTTTGCGTCCGGGAAACGACAGAGCCTGGGCCCTTCGTGGAGAGGCAAACCCTAGGCATGGAACTTTCCTCTCCCCCAAATTGACCATGATGGTCACTCTAACGCTTCCCTCGGATCAGGCCTTCGAGTTGCCGCCTTTGTGAACTCTGGTCGGCGGCAACTTCATCCATCCTGCTCTTGTGGATAGGTCCCCGCTGCCATGATTCCCTTGGACAACCTCTTTCCGTTTTTTCCGTGAAGGGAGAAGTCCTCTCCTGCACCATCCGGCACCGCACGGCAGCCCCCTTAAGTTCGTATAGGAGTACTACATCAGGAAAAGATCTCTTTCCTTGTCTTGCCATGCTCCGCTAGTACTTTTCCTCTTGGGCTTTCCTTGGCTGCGGGACCAAACAGCCCCATCATTGACTGGGAAACGGCCGAAGTCACTCGTTGGGGCACCCGTGCCACTCCATTTTACATTTCGGCACCACGTCCTCCACGTTTGGTGGGTGCCTTTACCCTTCTTCCTACCGTTCCACTCCATCGGGTCTTCCTGCCCCACTACCGGGAGTTTGCGAACGTGTTCTGCAAAAAAACGGGCGGAATTTCTTTCCTCCTCCCCGGGCCCTAACGTTGTCCCATAGAGCTGCAGCCAGATCTACGCCTCCCCGGGGGTAGAGTGTACCCCTTGTCCCGGCCGGAAACTGAGGCCATGTCGGCGTATATAAAAGGAAAATCTGAAAAAGGGCTTTATCCGAAAAGTCTTCATCCCCCGCAGGGCTGGCTTCTTTTTTGTCGAGAAGAAGGACGGGTCCCTTGCACCGTGCATAGACTATCGAGGCCTTCATAAGATCACTATCAAAAATCGCTACCCATTGCCGTTGATTTCGGAGCTCTTCGATAGGATCCAGGGAGCCACGGTCTCTCCAAGCTCGACCTCCGGGGCGCTTTTCAAATCTGATCCGTATACGCAGGGGGACAATGGAAGACCGCTTTAACACCCGCGATGGCCATTATGAATTCTTGTCATGCCCTTTGGCCTTTGCAATGCCCCCGCTGTATTTCAAGAATTTGTAAACGACCTCTTCCAGACCTTCTCTACCACTGCGTACTTGTCTACTTGACAACATCTTGATCTACTCCCGAATTTAAAATCCCATCGGCTCATGTTCGTCTGGTACTCTCTCGCCTTAGACGCAACCATCTCTATGCCAAGTTGGAGAAGTGTCTTTTTGAACGAACCAGTTTACCTTTCCTGGGGTACAAAACTCTGCGCAAGGTCTTCTAATGGATCCTGAAAAGTCTTCGCAGTATTGAACTGGCCACGCCCTGTCGGTCTTCGAGCTATCCGGGTTCATTCGGTTTCTCCAACTACAAACCCCCAATTTATTCCGCATTTCTCCACGCTCATAGCTCCTATTTTTCGCTCTCACTAAGAAAGGCAGAACCCTCGTCTATGGACCTCGGAGGCTGAAGAAGCCTTTGCCCAGTTAAAAGCAGCCTTGCCTCCCCTCTGTGCTTCAACCGCCCGGACCCTGAGAGCCCCCTTTTTTCTGGAAGTTGATGGTCCTCAGTCGGAGCTGGAGCTGTGCTTCTACAAAAGAATGCCAAGGCAAATTTCGTCACCTGTGGCTTCTTCTCAAAGACCTTCTTGCCAGCGGAGAAAAACTACTCCATTGGGGACAGAGAACTACTGGCGATCAAATTGGACTTGGGTGAATGGCGGCCATCTTCTGAGGCGCTTTGCATCCTGTGACCATCATAAAGGATCATAAAAACCTGCTTTACCTACAGACAGCACAACGCTTGAATCCTCGTCAGGCCCGGGTCCCTTATTCTTTTCTCTTTCAACTTCATCCTCCATTTCCGTCAAGCCGCAAAAAATCTCAAGGCCGATGCTCTGTCACGTGCAACAGATGCCTCCGACTCTGAATCTGAACCACAGTACATGATCCCCCCCCAACGCCTGGTTCATGCTGCACCCCTAAGGTTGCGGGGAAAAACCCACCTGGTAAGACCTTTGTGCGTCCCACCCTAAGGAAACGCATTCTGCCTGGGTCACGCTTCCAAAGTGGCCGGTCATGCTGGCTATCGTAAGTCCGCCTCATCGCACGTCGCTACTGGGGGCCCTCCCTCGCACAGGACGTCAAGGATTTTCGTGGCTGCTTGCCCTAATTGTGCCCGGAGTAAGAGCTCTCGTCTTCGACCTTCCCGGTTATCTGTTGCCATTGCCAGTGCCCCCAAACACCAGGGGGCCACATCGCTAGGAAATTTTGTGACTGATCTCCCACCCTCCAAGGGGTGTTCGGTTGTCTGGTCGGGTGGACCAATTCTCCAAGATGGCGCATTTCACACCCCTGCCAGGTCTTCCTTCGGCTCCACAACTGCTTTTATTGTTCATAAAAGCATATCTTCCGTTGCCATGGATGCCTTCTAACATCGTCTCTGATAGAGGAGTACAATTCACCTCTCGCTTCTGGCGTGCCCCTGTGCTCTCTGCTGGAATTAAATTGGATTTTTCATCTGCATATCACCCACAGTCTAATGGCCAAGTGGAGCGGATCAACCAGGTCCTGGTGAACTACCTGCCCAATTTATCTCAGCCCGGCAAGACGATTGGGTCTCTCTGCTCCCCTGGGGGGAGTTCGCCTACAACAACCATACTAGCGAGTCCTCAGGGAGTCCCCCCTTCTATGTGGTGTTTGGTCAACATCCTCGTCTTCCTCTCCACGTCCCGCCTCTTCTGAATTCCCCGCTGCCAACAACCTAGTACGGGACTTTTCTCAAATTTGGCGACTCACCCGTCAAAATTTTTTGTCATGCGGCCACCCGGTTTAAAGCGCAAGCTGTACAAGAAACGCAGAGCGCCTCCTACTTTCCAACCTGGAGATAAAGTTTGGCTCTCCTCCCCAAAAACATCCGCCTCCGAGTGCCTAGTTTAAAGTTTGCACCACGCTATCTTGGTCCTTTCAGCGTTCTACGACAGATCAACCCGGTATCCTACAAACTCCGCTTGCCTCCCTCCCTCCGCATCCCCAATTCATTTCCTGTGTCTTTCCTGAAACCGTGATTCTCAATCGGTATTCTCCCCAAGGTTTGGGTTTCCCGTTGCCGCACCTCCTAATACCGAAGACATTACGAAGTTAAAGAGATCCTGGACATGAAGCTTCTAGAAGGCAAGACTTACTACCTCGTGGATTGGAAGGGCTACGGGCCCGAGGAGAGGTCCTGGGAGCCTCAAGAAAACATCAACGCTCCCACCCTCATCCAACGTTTTCACAGACTCCGGATTTCTGGAAGGAGGGGCCCTAAGGGAGGGGGTACTGTAACACCACATGCTGCGGTCCGGCCCCCGTGCCTCGGTCACTCACGCCTCCCCACCCTGCCACCTCCCGTGCCGCGGACCGGGCGTCCGGCCCCAGGCGCAGCCAGCCCCGGCAAAGCGCTGCGCTGCGGCACTACCTACCTGGCTCCTCCAGCTTCCCCCTTCAGCGCCATGCGGCAGTCTCTCTTCTGCCTACACTTTTCCCGGGGCCCGGCCACTAGGGGCCCGGCGCGCGAGCAGCTTCCTATTTTAAAGGGATAGCACCTAATTGGTTTTTCCCCTTTTCCACCTATGGCCTTTGACTTGGGCTTTATAGGTATGCCCCTTTCCCGCCGTTTGGCGCCCAATTGTTGGTGTCCCTATGTTAGCAACGTTTGTCTGCGTCTGCTGGCGTTCCTCTGACAGTTCCGCATTCTTAAAGTTTCTCTCTCCTGCCTCGTCAGTCCTGCCTACTGTTCTGCCTACTCGGGTTCTACCTCCAGTGTCCACCTATTCAAGTACCACGCCCGGGTGTTCCTGTGCCTACGTCACCTGCTTCGGCCCTCACCCGCTGGGTCCCGCGTCGGGGTACGACCTGGGGGATTTCCTGCAGCAAAAACCCGTCCGCCTTGCGGCGGGGTCCGGTGAAAACAAGGGGCCCCTTAGACTCCGTTCCCCGACGTAGGCTACGCCAACTCCTAGCGGTGACCAGTGGATCCACCTCCCGCTCGCTGAGTGGTCCTGACAATAAGGTTATATAATATCTCTGCTAATGCGCATACACTTCATGATTGAGTTTTTAAAGCTTCCATTTATATTTAGAAAAATTATTTTACTCCCCACACCCTCATTAAGCCTCTTATATTTACTGTGGCTAGTGGTCATACTGAGGGTATGCCCAGTGCCTTTCCTAGGCTAAATTGCACTCAGGGCGAGGGGAAGAAATTTTGCCACCCCCGCCCCTCATAAAATAATGCGCCACAATGTAACACAGTGCTTCACCAGATAACTGCCCCCTGTATCCATGTAATACCCACCTGTAAGCAGACAGTAGCCCCAGTAGCCACGATAGTTGCCCCTTTAGCCAGATAGTTGCCTATGCAGCCATGTAATACCCCCTTGTAATCAGATAGTAGCCCCAGCAGCCATGATAGTTGCCCCTGTAGCCATGATAGTTGCCCCTGTAGCCAGTTGCCCCTGTAGCCAGTGTCCCCTGTAGTCAGTTGTCCCTGTAGCCAGTGTCCCCCTTGTAGATAGTGTCCCCCTGTAGCCAGTGTCCCCCTTGTAGCCAGTGTCCCCCTGTAGCCAGTGTCCCCTGTAGTCAGTGTCCCCCTTGTAGCCAGTTGCCCCTTGTAGCCAGTTGCCCCCTGTAGCCAGTGTGCCCTCTGTAGCTAGTGTCCCCCTGTAGCCAGTGTCCCCCCTGCAGCCAGTGTCCCCCTGTAGCCAGTTGCCCCCCTGTAGGCGGTGTCCCCTTGTAGCCAGTTGCCCCCTGTAGCCGGTGTCCCCCTTGTAGCCAGTGTGCCCCCTGTAGCCGGTGCCCCCCTGTAGCCAGTGTCCCCCTTGTAGCCAGTGTCCCCCCTGTAGCCAGTGTCCCCTGTAGCTAGTTGCCCCCTGTAGCCAGTGTCCCCCTTGTAGGCAGTGTCCCCTGTAGCCAGTGTCCCCTGTAGCTAGTTGCCCCCTGTAGCCAGTGTCCCCCTTGTAGCCAGTGTCCCTTGTAGCCAGTTGCCCCCTGTAGCCAGTGTCCCCCTGAAGCCAGTTTCCCCCCTGTAGGTGGTGTCCCCTTGTAGCCAGTTGCCCCCTGTAGCTGGTGTGCCCCTTGTAGCCGATGCCCCCCTTGTAACCAGTGTCCCTCTTGTAGCCAGTGTCCCCTTGTTAGCCAGTGTCCCCCGTGCAGCCAGTGTCCCCCTTGCAGCCAGTGTCTCCTGTAGCCAGTGTCCACCTTGTAGCCAGTGTCCCCTGTAGCCAGTGTCCCCCTTGTAGCAAGTATCCCCTGTAGCCAGTTGCCCCCTGTAGCCAGTGGCCCCCTTGTAGCCAGTGTCCCTGTAGCCAGTTGCCCCCTGTAGCCAGTGCCCCCCTTGTAGCCGGTGTCCCCCCTGTAGCAAGTTTCGCCTGCAGCCAGTGTCCCCCCTGTAGCCAGTGTCCCCTGTAGCTAGTTTCTCCCTGTAGCCAGTGTCCCCCTTGTAGTCAGTGTCCCCTGTAGCCAGTGTCCCCTGTAGCATTTGCCCCCTGTAGCCAGTGTCCCCCTTGTAGTCAGTGTCCCCTGTAGCCAGTGTCCCCTGTAGCTAGTTGCCCCCTGTAGCCAGTGTCCCCATGTAACCAGGTGCCCCCCTGTAGGCGGTGTCCCCTTGTAGCCAGTTGCCCCCTGTAGCTGGTGTGCCCCCTGTAGCCGATGTCCCCCTTGTAGCCAGTGTCCCCTTGTAGCCAGTGTCCACCCTGTAGCCCGTGTCCCCCCTGCAGCTATGGTCCCCCCTGTAGCCAGTGTCCCCCTTGCAGCCAGTGTCCCCCGTGTAGCCAGTGTCCCCTGTAGCCAGTTGCCCCCTGTAGCCAGTGGCCCCCTTGTAGCCAGTGTCCACTGTAGCAAGTTGCCCCCTGTAGCCAGTGTCCCCCTTGTAGCCAGTTTCCCCCCTTGTAGCCAGTTGCCCCCCTGTAGCCAGTGTCCCCCATGTAGCCAGTGTCCCCCCTTGTAGCCAGTTGCCCCCTGTAGCCAGTTGCCCCCCTGTAGCCAGTGTCCCCCCTGTAGCCAGTTGCCCCCTGTAGCCAGTGTCCCCCCTGTAGCCAGTTGTCCCCTGTAGCCAGTGTCCCCATTGTAGCCAGTTGCCCCCCTGTAGCCAGTGTCCCCCTTGTAGCCAGTTGCCCACTGTAGCTATGGATTTTAAAATAATAAAAATTTCCTTACCTTTCCCGGATCCCCACAGCACGACCAGGTCCCGGGGTTCAGTGTAAGCGGCGTGACATCATCACGCCGCTTACACTCCGCTTCCGGGGTCTCCTTGGACAGGAGCCGAGACTCAGCGTCGCAGGGGGCGTGGTGAAAGCCGTGCGCCCCCTGTGACGCTGCTGTGTATGTATCGCCGCTCTAACTGAGCGCTGATACAAACAGGGGAGGAGACAGGAGGGGAGCGATCCGTCCTGACTCCTCCCTGTACCGACAGCTGGAGTAAGTGTATGCAGCTGCCGGCAGAGTCAAAGGCTAACCGCGGTGCGGGCGAGGCGAGCGGCGCCCCCCTAACTTTTGTCTAACTTTTAAGTTGTCTAACTCTAAACCTTTTTAGAAGTTGGCTTAATTTATGCCACTAAGGGCGACATGTATGATGGAAGGCGGGTCAAAGTGAATAGTTGAGTCTCAGTTCAGTGTAAAATGCACCTGATGTATGAAAGTGGTTTTTGTGTGTATATAAATGGTATGTAAAGTTCGACGTGCCTCGCCTATGTGTTAGGTGCATTATGGAACTTAGACGCATAAGTAATTAGAATAGCATGTCAGTGAATAGAAGCTATGGTAGTTATCCTGCTTGGAGGACCAAGGACCTGTGTTGTGCTGGCTCTTGCTGGTGAGAGCAGCAAAAATAAATTTAAAATTTAATATAGTAAAAAATGTAAATTTAAAAATCTGAACAACATAATCAATGGGTTTTTTTTATGTAAAATTTGTTTTAGAGCATTAATTTAAAATACATTTTATAGGAGAGATTTTTATATTTTGGGGATATTATACAGTATATTTTAAATTCATTTATATGATCATATTTTTCATTACATTTAAATAATTACATTTTATACAGTTTGATAATTCTAATAAAGTACTTTTTATTATTGTACTGCTGTAAGTTGAGAAATATTGGACATTTTTGCCCCTTACAGCAAATCTATTTCCACTTCGACTCCTGAGGCTCAGGCAGATCACATTGAGATAGATCTGCCTGTCGGCGCAGCAATGCACCTAGTTTTGCCGAACCACATTCATAGATGTGTCTAATATTACGAGTGTGGTGCGACACACCTCCAGACGCATTAGAAAGTGTTGAGTCTTACGATGTGCCTAACACATTCGTTAGGTGCATTAGACATCGTAGACTACTCATTTAGGTGCATTGTACGCCAGAAAAAGGGTGAAAAAACCCTTTCATACATGACGCCCTACGTGCGTCAAAATTTTGGTGCACTTTGTTTTGTGCACTGCATCACACACTAAACCACACCACTCCTTTCTGCAAAATCACATCACCCTGCCAGGGCCACATCCCTTTTGCTATAGAAGGCACAGAGGTGTTAGAAACTGTCTAAAGCAAAGAATAAATGTGGTGTAAAGCATGCACAACATTATGTATTGGCAGAAATTGTGCCAGAATTCTGGCACAATGGCCTTAATAAATGTGCCTTATTATTTAAAAACTCTCATATTACCGCCTCCATTCAAATGCAAATTAACCTGGTATTTGACTTCCTTGATTAGTTAATTATAATTCATTTTTGATTCATAAAGCACCTACATTTTCCAGAGCACTGTACAACAAGGTACAGGGCAGATAACAACCAATTAGTATGTTATATAGTAATATTAACATAAAAAGTGAAGACCCTGCTCACAAATTAAGGGGTTACTGCAATAGGAAAAAGGGTACAACATACCATATGCTGCAATGTTTGACAAGTTGAAGGGATTATCTGGTAGTTTAAAGATTTCATGGAACACTATAAACAGCATTTATATTGAACATTAAAGATATTCCACAATCTTCATGTGTTTCTTTTTTTTTCCTTTGCCTTCTTGTTCATCTAGCATAAGATCCACTTTCTTCAGTGAACCTTCCTACTTGTCCGAGTGTCAGCAGTTCCCCAGTATCTCTTTCCTACAACTCCCAGACTGCATTGAAATCTAGGACTTCCCTCCACAGTTATCACTGCTAGGGTCTATGTGCTAACATTAATCAGTGTGTAATCACTCCAGCTCTGAACTTGCAATCATCTTTATCATGACTGCATCTTTGTGCTGGGACTCATGAGTCACTATGTAAACAACTTACCGACCTGTCAGAAAGCAATACAACCCCCATCTTTGTACTGCTGTCTGATAGCCATACGCAGTGATAAAGTTTCCCCTCCCCTGAACTGACTTCTATTCACTTTAAAAACTAAAGGCTAGCAGGTGTGTGTGGCCAGATCTTTTTTGCTCAGGTAATGCTCACTATGGGGGAGTGTTTCTGAGCTGAGACTGGCTTCGGCACACCCACTGAGCGGTGAGTAAAAGTTCACTGAGGAAGTAGGAAAACCATGTGACCAATGAATGTCACATGGTTTGAAGGAGGTAGGTGGAAAAGGAACACAGGGCTCTATGCCTGATTTTGCACAGCACAACGGGTAGATAATTTTTAAGTATCAATTACAATGTTTAATATTATACAGTTGAGCCATATAACAAATAATATAACCCCTTTAAGAATAAACACTTAGGAAAGAAAATTATACAAGTTCTTCAGACAAGGCTTTTATGTTTAGACCTTGACAATCAATGTCTCTACAGGTTACTGAGTGTATCTGGAATACCTTCAGTTACTCCTATAGTTTACTTCATATAATCAAATTATAGTTTTTTCTCCCAGTTCACAAATTTTCACTTACTTATTTGTTATTTATTTAGATAAATATGTCCTTCTTTTTTTAGAAAAAAAATTTGGTTTTAACATGGATTTTTAGGGAAAAAATATAAAAATGAAACTTGGGGGGTCCCCTTTAAAAACCTTTAGCATTCCCAAAATTCTTCATTGGGGTTTTTCCTTTGCCCATCTCATCATCTGTAGCTCATGTGAGAGAAAATTTATGAAAGGAAAAAAAGGGGTATTTTATTTGAATTTTTACTTTAGAAAAGGGTCCCCTCCTGGGGAGAACGCCCGTGGGCCAAAACCCAGGAAGCCAACAAAATAGATCCCTTGAAATGTTTAGTTTTTTTGGTGCCCTTTGGGGGTTTGGGGAGACCCCTGGGGAGCCAGAAAAGGTAACTACCCCCGATTTTTCCCGGGTTATAACTACCCCAGACTCAGCTGGACCAGTGTCATTTATCGGCCCGAAAGACCCCTAGCTGTGTGCCCCTAGTCGCCCCGCCACGGCTGTTGCGACAAAAAACCTGGGGTTTTTGGGCATTTTAAAGATTTCCCCTAGTGTGAAACTTGGGTTTTTTTCTTCTCTGCAAATAATAATTGATTCCCCGGCCGAAAGCCTTGGTTTAAGGGAAAACATTTCCCCCCAATCCCACTAGTTAACATGGTTCTTTCTGATCTTGTTGATTGACAGCTTTCTTCCCCCAATCTGGTATTGTGTTCCACCACCTATCCCCCCCGTTCTGTTTTCTTTGTTCCCTATTAAGGAAGGGCCCCCCTACCCACCATCCTTTCCCGCTATAGGGGCTTTTTTATGTCTGTAGCTAGCCCCCTTTCCTTTTTTGAGCGCCTTTCTGGTATTTGTTCCCCGCTTTTTTACTTTTGACTAAACCTCTCTTATTTGATTTTGTACCTTTCTTGCCTGAACCCGGGATTGACCTGGCTTGTCTGAACCCCCCTTACTTTTTGTTTTGTTTTTTTTGTTTGTCCGTGTTTGTTTTCGCCATTTTTTTTGTGTTGCTCCCCTTTTTCTGGTTTTGGGGCCCACCTATTAAAGGGGTCGGGCACCCCCCAAAAAGGGGAAAATGGGGAGTGGGGTTGGGGCCCGTGTCTATTGTGTGCCCCCTGACCGGTTCCCCCCACAAAACCCGCCAATTGGATTGTTACCCTTTTGAATTTACTATGGGTGGAGAGGGGTTTTTTTGGGAAAGGAAGGGGGGGGGGAAGGCAGCTACAGGCTAGCTAGATGGGAGTGAGTGGTGAAATTGGCATTTCAGTATTGGGGTTGCTGGATTTTGTTTGTTAATTAAGTATGTTTTGTGGTTGGGGAGTGGAATTTTTGGGGTTTAAAAGTTATGATGGCCCTTTTTTTTAGAGCTTGGGGTTTTTAGAATTTTTTTTAGAGTGGTTTTACACACTTTTTCTCTGTATCTTCTGTACAAACAACGCATTTTTCTTTGTGGTGTTTTAAAAATGCAGCATGTTCTATTTGCTTTTTTTATTTTTGCTTTTTCCTACATGCTTCTCTATTGAATTTTAAAAAGGGTTTTAAAAAAAGGGATTTTTTTTTTAAAAAGAAAATCAAACTTGGGGCCCCAAGAATTTTTTCCCCGCCAGGGTTTTTTTGGGATGTGGGAAATTTTTCTGGCAAAAATTGGGACAGTATTTTCAAAAAAAAGAAATAAAAAGATGTTTTCCCCAAAGGGCAATAATGAAATATAAAAAATTAAATTTTAAAAACAATTGGGTTTTTTTTTGGGTTTTTTTTTTTTCCCTTTTTTTCCTGGGGTTTTTTTTGTGTTATGCGGCCTGCCCAACATGCCGGCCCCGGGAATGGGGGTGTGAAGGAAAACATAAACCCTTTTGTTAAAATTTTCCCCACACCCTATAAAATGGGGCAGTTTCGCTTTTAAGGGGGCGTTTTTTTAGGGCTTTTCTCATGTGGCCAATTGGACCCCCACTCCTCAATGTTTTGAGGTCTGTCTATTAAGGGGTTTTTTAAAAAAAATAACTTTATTTAGGTACAGGTAAGTAAATTTTAAAATGAATTTTTCATATGCTATGGGAAAATGTCATGTTTAGCAAAAAACTAAGTCCCTACAAAAAAAAAATTTGTTTTCAGAAAAATAAAAATTTTAAGGGGCTTAAAATTTTTCTGAGGGGTTGCAAAAGGGCCTTTTTTTTTAATCAAAAAAAAAAAGTAGTTTTTAAAAGCCTTTAGAAAAATATTAGTTGCCTTAATTTCCTAGAATAAAAACCTGGGTTTTGTGCTTTTTGGGAATCCCGCCCAAACTTTCTGTTAGACCCAAAATTTTCAGTTGCAGGTTTTTAAAAGAAAAATACAGGGGGGTACCTTTGAAAAAACCAAAAATTTTAGATGCTGCCCAAACTTAAAATTTTTCAAAAGTCATCTTTCCCATCTTAATTGCAAATGCCAGCTCTTTGTTTTCTGGGGCGTGAGGGTTTTTTAAAAACCAATTTCAACAATTTTTAAGCAAGTGACAAGCTAATTATTCCAAATGAGATTTTTTAAAAATTTTTTAAAATTTGGGGCATATGAAAATTAAATTTTTAAATGTTTATTATTTATTTTTATCCCTCAAACTTTGGAAAAAACCCGAGAAAATTTTAGTGTTTTTTGGAATTTTAACATGAGGGTTTAAAATCCATATTACGGTATTATTTTTTTTAATAATGTCAGTATTAGCATTAAATGTAGTGGCAAAAAATTTTAAATGCCGGGCAGCAATATGATTTGTTAAACGTTTAAAATGTAGTAAGAAAGAGGTCGGCCCTTTTCCCCAAAAGGTTTAACAGATGTTTTTAAAAACCCCCCTTTCAAAAGTTTTAGTACCGAAAACGGGGCAAAGGGATATTACTGTGGCATTTTATGCCGCATCCCCTAGGGTGATTTTAAAACCCTTTTCCCATTGCGGGCCTGTCATGGTTTAGGGTAAAAAAAGCTGCAGGCAAAGGGGGAGCTCCCTTCTCCTGCCTGGGGATCGTTACAGTAGCGGGCGCCTCCCCTCGACAGCCCAAAATTTTTAAAAGCAAACCAGGCTGTCCCGGTGATTTTAAACCCTTTACCAAAAAATTTGGAAAATTTGCTTTGGGGGACCCGTTTTACAGCTTCAATGCTGTCTAGGTCTCCCCCTTTGATCAGAAGGGTTCGAAGATCGATGATACAAATCTTATATTTTTGGGGGGGAAAAAGGGGAAAAAAGGGGGAAAAAAAATTAAAAAAACAAACTCAAAAAAAAAAAATAAAAACAAAATTTTCCCACCCCTTTTCCCCTTTTACAAAAGCCAAAAATACCAGGAAAAAAAAGAAAAAAAATTTGGGATCGCCCCCGTGTAACCCCCCCAAACCCCATTAAAAAATGTCATGTTAAAATTTAAACCCCCACCCGGGGACTGGGCCCTAAAAAAAATTTCCCCGATTTTTCAATTTTTGTTCAGCCGGGGAACACATTTAAAAAGGAATAAAAAAACCCAATTTAAAAAACTCATTTTTAAACAAACCCAAAATGGGTTTTGGGAATTTTAAAAAATCAGTTCCGTATACAGAAAAAATAAAAAAAAATTATGGTATCAGAAAATTTGCGATGCATTTAAATATTGTTTTTTCCAAAAAAAAAAACTAAAAAAAAAAAAACTTCCACATTAAAAAAAATATTTAAAAAGGGGATCCCATTGTCATTTTCGAAAACCCGGGAGTTAAAAAATTTCTTTTTCATTGATACTGCCGGGGGGGGAGCACTGTTTAAAAAAGGAAAAAAAAAAAAACTTTCTAGGTTGGGAGTATTTTCTTTTAAAAAAAAAAAAGATTTAAAAAGCGATCAAAAAGCGTTTCCCCCAAAAATTTTAAAACTAATAAAAATGAAAAAAAAATCCTGCAAAAAAAAACAAAAATGCTATACAACTCCATACACAGAAAAAAAAAAAAACTTATGGCCCCCTCAGGCTGTTTGGAAAGCAAAAAAATGTTTTTCTTTTATGAATATAAGTGTTTTTTTTTTGTAAAAAACAGTAAAAATTAAAAAAAAAACAAAAATTTGGGGATCGCCCGTAAATTTTATCGACCTGTGAGTAAAGCCCAAAAATGTTATTTATTTCCACACGGTGACGCTGTAAAAAATAAAAATAAAAAACTACCCAAAGGGGGGTGCGTATTTTGGTTTAAAATGCCTAAATAAAAAATTAAAAAAAAGTGATTTAAAGTGTCATATGCACCCCCTAATTTTACAAATTTAAAAAAACTCAACTCAACCCCGGGGAAAAAAAAAAAGCTCCGTATTCGAAATATAAAAAAAATTATGACTGTCAGGGCCCGGAAAAAAAAATAAAAATTTCAAAATTTTTTTTAAAAGCATTTTATTTTGAAAAAAAAATAAAAACAAAAAAAATGTTTTTTAAAATTTATTCCCTTGTTAAAATTTTACCAACACACACCCGTAAATTTATCCTGACTTTTTTCCTGCCCTGGCCAAAACGCTGTAAAAAAATGAAGCCCAGGAAAAATATTTGGGGGAAATGCATTTCCCCCCCCCCCCTTTTCATGGCCCCAAAGGGTAAAAAAAAAAAAATTTGGAACACCTGTGCACCCAGAATGCAACCCAAAACATCCCTAGATGAGATCCAAAGTGGGGGGGTTTAATCCCCTTCGTTGACTTTATGGAAGGTGTCACCCGTTCTGCTACTTTGGGGGCTTTGCAAATGTGACATGGCCCCCCCAAAAAAATTTGGTTCCAAAAGCCAAAAAGCGCTCCCTTTTCCCCTTTTATGCCCCATCATGGCCCAAAAAAGCAGTTTTTTCCCCCCCACAAAATTGGGTATTGGGCCAAACCCCTTTGGGAAAAAATTTGTAAACACAATTTGGGAAGCTTTTTTTTCCGGTTTTCCCCATTTTAAAAATTAAAAAATTTTCAGCTAAAAAAATTTCCCGATTGTTGGAAAAAATTATTTTTTTACTTTTAGGCCCAACACAAAAAAAAAGTGTGAAAAAACCTTTTGGGGGGCGATTTTACTCAT
>JAODAL010033406.1:0-45611 GCA_025379985.1 Phyllomedusa bahiana
TAAAAACGAAAAATTTTTTTCCCCTTTCAATTCACCTTGGTGAATAAGAATTGCTGTTTTAAGATTTACGTAGATGCTGCTCAATGAACAGTGCTGGGTGCGCAAAAGTCAAAAAACACGAAAACTGTTATGTTTTGATATAATAAACGGTTTTTTTTTGCACCTTTCAATTCATCTGTGGTGAATATAGAATTGCTGTTTTAAGATTTACGTAGATGCTGCGTCAATGAACAGTGCGGGGTGCGCAAAGGTCACAAAACACGTACTGTTATTTTTTGATATAAAAACGGTATTTTTGCACCTTTCAATTCACCTGTGGTGAATATAGAATTGCTGTTTTAAATTTACGTAGATGCTGCATCAATGAACAGTGCTGGGTGCGCAAAAGTCAAAAAACACGAAAACTGTTATGTTTTGATATAATAAACGGTATTTTTTTGCACCTTTCAATCACCTGTGGTGAATATAAATGCTGTTTTAAGATTTACGTAGATGCTGCTCAATGAACAGTGTTTGGGAGGCAAAAGTCAAAAAAAACACGTAACTGTGATGTTTTCGTACGATACACGGTATTTTTGGCAAAAAAACAACCTGTGCTGACTACAAGATTGCTGGTTTGTAATTTAAGTGCAAGGTGGAATATGTCAACATTTCCCACAGGTGTAATGGGTAAAATTTTGAACACCTATCTGAAATGTATACTGATAATAAAATGGAGTTTTTGCAGCTAACAAAGAGACCTGCAGTTACTAGAAATGAATGTGTAATCCAATATAAGTTCAGGCTGCCCAATATCCAGGAAATAATTTCAATAGCAAACTGTTAATAATAAAGATATTCCACTACAATGTCTACACTAAGTCTTGGTGAACTTTATCCAGTGTTCTTTATAGATAGAGCTTGTCTGTGTTCGCCCGCGGGGGCCCCCCCCGCTCCCACCACCGTGAATTTACAGCGGTAGATGCTGCTTTAAAATTCTCTAGCTAACTACATAAAATCTTCAAATCTCTAATCTAACTAAATTGGAAGGATCACAGCTAATAGTAGAGGTTTCTCTGTGCAGAAATATACTAATTTCGCTGAGCTGTTTGGCCACAGGCAGAGCGCAGGTCCTATCCCTATGAGACGCTGAGAGACACTGAGGCTGAAACAGGAAACGCTGTTCTATGTAAAACGATGTCATTTGATTTTTCCAGCCAATCGCAACCATACACATCCCAGCCCATGACGTCGCACCACACATCTCACCCTGCTCTATTCTGTAATCTCATTTGCGGGCCCCCCAAAATTAAAGCAAGCGCCGAAAAAGGCGCGATCTTAATAGATGATGCTCAGATTTTAACCTTAATTATCGCATGATCTGGAAATTTCGATCACCATAAAAACCTTGCCGATTTCAACTTTGTCGATAAAAATCGCTCAACACTACTCAAAACCATTGACAATGCGAAAACTTCTTAAGATAAAGTGAGTAAATGGAATACGGTGTTGTCATGAAACCTTGCTGTCTTTTACAGTCTCCTCACAGCAAAACCAGCAAAATAAAACTGTTGGGAAAAGAGAATAAAAATTGCAGTAAGAAATTATCATTATAAAAAAAAGTTTTCAAGAGGACCATTTCTCTTGGAAGAGGAATATGAAGTAGACCGGCAACTAATCGGTGACCTCGGCAATTGGGGCCACAACATCATCAGAGATCCATGCCTGATTCATCTTGATGAAAGTCAAACGATTCACATTATCTGTGGATAGCCGGATGCGTTTGTCTGTAATGACTCCTCCAGCTGTGCTGAAGGTCCGCTCAGATATGGCGTGGCGAGCGAGCTCGGGCCATTCGTCCATTTTGGATACCCAGAAGTCTATTGGGTCCGGAACACATCCAAAAACATCGGTGTTGAGACGCAGATAGTCGTGCACCATGATCTTAAGCTGGTCTCTGTGTGTTGGATGTGTGCCCTGCATTGCATGCGTTGGTGAGGTGGTAAATAAAGATTGCCAGAGGTCACCCATTAGGCTTCTGCCACCTCGCCTGCTGCTGCTGCTGTCGCTATGGCTACTTGGCACTCTACTGCTGTCACGTCGCTGATGTTGTTCCACAGTGACATTTGAAGAACGTGAAGCAGACGCAACAGATGTCTCCAGTTGATCCAATCAGCAAGGTCTCCATTCCTGCATTTTACTCTCTATTTGGGTGGGGGGGAAGGAAAGTGCTGTGTTTGGTTTTGTCCCGGGGATCCTGGTGGGTGGCCACCCAGTCCCTGTTGTTCTTTTTGATGGCCTAATGCGAGGATCATGTTGAGGAAATGGAGCATCCAAAAGCACTCATGTGAGAGATGGAGCCTTGTTTTCCCAAGCCTCTGGGTCGAGGGCAAACTGATCTTCCTCATCTTCCTCCTCCTCCTCAAATTCGCGCCAACCTCTTTCCAAGGCAGGGACGTCGGTAACGTCGGTGTCTAGGAATACCTCCTCCTCCCCCGCTTCCTCCAGCACAGCTTCAACACAGCCCTGACTAGCCTGAGATGATGCACGCCGAGAGCTGATACGCTGCCTTGCACTAGCCGGGACCCCGAACCACTGCCTAATGAAGACCGTTTAAAATTGAGAAACTGTCGGGCCTTGTGGAGTCAACGGAGAGTAATGCTCCGTGTCCGCATCTGGGGTCCGTCCCTCCTCCGCCCACTGGGGGACCTGTTGTTTCAGAGTGTCCAACGATCATTCCAGAACTAAGATCACCACAAGGGCTCATGCTGAGAAGGGCATCGCCCTGCACTGACCTTTTTTGGTGGCTTCTTCAAAACTGGCAAGGATGGTGCAGAGCTCTTTCAACCCTGCCTCCACTCTCGGTGGCTCAACACCCCGAGGACCGCACCGCTGCTTGTCAGGCCATGTGTCATTTCGTACTGCGTAATGGCATTGCGCTGCTGCCACAATCGCTGGAGCGTGTGGAGGGTGGAATTCCAGCGTCTTGCCACATCAACAATGAGATGGTTGATGGGGAGGCCGAGCTGACGCTGCAACGCAGCCAGGCGGGACGAAGCAGGGTGCGAACGGCGGAAGTGCGAACTCAGACCTCGAGTCTTCCTCAGCAGGCAATCCAGACTCGGGTAGCTCTTTAGAAATTTCTGGACGACAAGGTTCATGACATGTGCCAGGCAAGGGATGTGCTCCAGCCTACCGATCTTAAGGGGGGCCAGCAGATTTCCGCCCGTTATCGCACACCACCTTCCCTGGCACAAGGTCTTGTCACCCAGCCAGCGCTCGTTCTCGTTGCGGAGAGCCGTCCACAGCTCCTGACCTGTGTGTGGACGGTCTCCAAGACAGATTAATTTCAACACGGTCTGGTTTCCCTCTGGGAAACTGATGCCACCAGAGGCCCTTTGGGGTTTAAAAAGATCCCTCCCACCATCCCTGCGGTTTTGAAGAGCGTGCGCCGAGCCTGAGAGCCACCGTCACCCCAGAGACATCCACCCAGCTCATCCAGTAAGCTTCACAGAGATATAGCGGCCTGGCCGTGCTTACTAGCCCCATTATCGGGGGGTTAGATGGACTTTTCCGGCACAGATGCAGACAACGCGCTTGAAATTTTAGTTTGACACGTGGCTGGCCAGGGCAGGACGGCTTTTTCTGGCAAAGAAATGCCTGCTCAGCATTTGGAAATTTGGGGCAGGCAAGGGCCATGACGTGGGGAACCCATCTGTGCCACCAGACGGAAAGGCAACATTTCCAAGGCCAAAAGCCTGGCAATGCCGACATTCAGGCTTTTGGTTTGGGGAGGGTTTTTGGTTAAAGTGTTTTCTTCTGCTCCCAAACTTGGAAGACAGAAGGGCGGGCTGCTAGACTGGCCGCTGTACGGTTTTGCAGGTCGTCAAACTGGCGGAAGGAGAAGGGGTAGGATTGGGTCTCTGGTGGCTGGTGGTTTACTGGGGCGACGGTGGAGGCTGAAGCGGAGGCTGATCCCTGATCAGACTCTGAGAGACATGGGCAGCTGGGGAAAACGCTTGGTGGGGGCGGAGGATAGGGGGCGGAAACAAGGGTTTACAGTGGTTTGGAGCCCCCAGCGCGGTCTGGCCTTTTTGGCCAAGTGTTGCCTCCATTCAACTCATGCATTCGCTGCATGGGACTAGACATGTTTGGTGGTGGTTAACCACCTAAGGTTCTTGCCTCTACCTATGCGTTTACGGCAAAGGCGGCATATGACATCGCTGGGTGAATCAGAGGCTTGCTCAAAGAAGGCCCAGGCTTTAGAGGTCCTGGACCTTTTTTGACGGTGATAAGCGAGGAGCGGGGTTCGCCCGACCGTGGCTGGCGGAATCAATCAGCGGACTTCTGCAACCGCCCTCTCCCTGTTTGAGGCGGGACCTGTACTGAAAATACCCCATCGTCTTCCTCCTCGTCCAGTGATGAAGCGCTCGCAAGCAAATTCTGCTGAAAAGACCACGTTGGATCCGCAATGTCGTCGTCATCAACATCATCAACACAGGTGACTTGGTCGTCCTGACATTCTGCATCCAGGAGCTGTGGGCTACAAGCAAGAGGGACTGCAAGGCGTTGCCGACGGGATTCTTGCCGATTGACCGCTTCCTTCTCCTCCTCTGATGGCATCAGTAACTGGGCGTCAGAGCAGAGAAAATCATCCTCTTTGGCCTCTTGATCTTTTAACATGCCTTCTGACCCCAACTGCATTTTGTCATCAAAGAGGTCTTCAGAAAATGGATTATCCACAGTGGTGGGTACACGAGTTTTACATTTGGGCCCGCTTCATGTTGGACGGATGCTGATGATGCTGATGAGACATTTGTGGCCGTGACTGTGGAGGACGAGGAGGTAAAACTGCTGGATGCAGGTTGCATTAACCACTGAAGGACAGATTGGCGACGCTGTTCGTTACTGAGATTCACAGGCCCTACCCAGTGATGACAGGCCTGACGGTCATGCAACTGTCGATCCGCTGGCATGCGTGTTGTCGCCAGCACTGGAAGGAGCACCTTCTCTCGTACCTCTACCTCCATGTCCTACCCCCTCTTTGCTCGCTTACCACCTGAATTTTCGCTCCATGTTCAGAAAGATAAAAATTTTTGAAGGTTATGGAAGAGTTTTGGAAGTCTCTTATTAAAAGACGGCAAATCACAGCTATTCTCAAATCCCCAAATCCAAACAAAATTGCTGGATTCAAATCTATCTGCAAGGTGGCCTCTTCAACAAAGCTGGCCTGCGCCAAAGTGAAAAAAACACGTAAACTGAAATGTATACGGGATAATAAAAGGTATTTTTGGCACCTATCAATTCACCTGTTTTTGACTACTAAATTGCTGTATTTAAAATTAACTACAAAGTAGCTCTATGAACAAAGCTTGACTGACCAAAAGTGAAAAAATAACACCTGTCTTAAATTTTAACGGGATAAAAAAAGGTATTTTTTGGCACCTATCAACCTTGTGACTACATAGTTGCTGGATTCAATTTTAACTGCAAAGTAGATCTATCAACAAAGCTTGACTGACCAAAAAGGAAAAAAACATCTGTCTGAAATTAATACGGGTATCAAAAGGTATTTTGGAACATTTCAATTCACCTGTGGTGACTACAAAATTGCTGTTTTCCACATTTAAGTGCAAGGTGCCTCAATGAACAAAGCTGTAGTGCGCCAAAATGAAAAAAACACATATCAAAATGTATTCGGATAATAAAAGGTATTTTGGCACCTTTCAATTCACCGTGGTGACTACAAAATTGCTGTATTCACATTTAAGTTCAAGGTGCCTCAATGAACAACGCTGTAGTGCGCAAAGTGAAAAAACACGTATCTGAATGTATTCAGATAATAAAAGGGATTTTTGGGCACCTATCAATTCACCTGTGGTGACTACAAAATTGCATATTCAAATTTTTAAATGCAAAGGAGATCTATCAACAAAGCTGGCCTGCGCCAAAGTGAAAAAACACGTATCTGAAATGTATTCGGAAAATAAAAGGTATTTTTGGCACCTTTCAATTCACCTGTGGTGACTACAAAATTGCTGTATTCACATTTAAGTGCAAGTGCCTCAATGAAAAAAAGCTGTTTTGCGCCAAAGTGAAAAAACACGTACTGAAATGTATTCGGATAATAAAAGGTATTTTTGGCACCTTTCAATTCACCTGTGGTGACTACAAAATTGCTGTATTCACATTTAAGTGTAAGGTGCCTCAATGAACAATGCTGTAGTGCGACAAAGTGAAAAAAAACTTATCTGTAATGTATTCGGAAAATAAAAGGTCTTTTTTGGCACCTTTCAGTTTACACGGTGACTACAAAATTGCTGTATTCAAATTTTAACTGCAAAGTAGATCATCAACCCAAAGCTGGCCTGCGCAAAGTGAAAAAACACGTATCTGAAATGTATTCGGATAATAAAAGTTATTTTTTGGCAAACCCTTTTAATTCACCTGTGGGGGACTACAAAATTGCTGTATTCATATTTAAGTGCAAGGTGCCTCAATGAACAAAGCTTAGTGCGCCAAAGTGAAAAAACACGTATCTGAAATGTATTCGGATAATAAAAGGTATTTTTGGCACCTTTTAAAATTTACCTGTGGTGACTACAAAAATTGCTGTATTCAAATTTTTACTGCAAAGTAGATCTAAAAACAAAGCTGGCCTGCGCCAAAGTGAAAAAACACGTATCTGAAATGTATTCGGATAATAAAAGGTATTTTTGGCACCTTTCAATTCACCTGTGGTGACTAAAAAATTGCTGTATTCACGTTTAAGTGCAAGGTGCCTCAATGAACAAAGCTGTACTGCGCCAAAGTGAAAAAACACGTATCTGAAATGTATTCGGATAATAAAAGGTATTTTTGGCACCTATCAACCTGTGCTGACTACAAAATTGCTGGATTCTAATTAACTGCAAGGGGGCTATATCAACAAAGCTGGAAAAGGGCAAAATTGAAAAGAACAACCTATCTGAAATGTATACTGATAATAAAGTGGAGTTTTGCACCTAACAAAGAGACCTGCAGTTATTTGAAAAAAATGTGTATCCTAAATAAGTTTTAGGCTGCCCAATATCCAGGGAAATAATTCAATAGAAAACTGTTAATAAAAAAAGCTATTGCAGTGCAATGTCTACACTAAGTCTTGGGGAACTATACCAGTATTCTTTTAAAGAGCTTGTCTGTGTTTGCCCGCGGGACCCCCCCGCTCCTCCCCGTTACTTACAGCGTAATTGCTCCTTTAAAATTTCTACCTAACTACATAAAATCTTCAAATCTCTGATCTAACTAAGTTGTAAGGATCACAGCTAACAGTAAGCTTTCTCTCTTAAGAAATAGAATAATTTCGCTGACTGTTTGGACACAGGCAGAGCGCAAAGTCCCTACTGCTTTTGAGACGCTGACAGACATGATCATGAACAGGAAGGCTGTTTCTATGTAAAACGGGTCATATGATTTTCCAGCCAATCGCAAACCATACACATCCCAGTCATGACGTCGCACACACATCTCACCCTGCTCTATTCTGTAAGCTGATTTTTCTGGCCGCCAAAATGACAGGAAGCGCCGAAAAGGGCTCGATATTAATAGATGAACACTACTCATGACCTCTATGGTAAGGTCATTAAACCAGCGTTCACTCTGGAGTCCTAGGATACCACACAATGGATCTCCAGATCCAACATCCACGGCATGGTAGCAAGATAATGGTGGACAAATGAGCTCCAAACAAAATGGTATAAATACTTACCGACAATTAAAAAGACCTCTGGTACAGGTGTAAACTGCCTATGATAAGATAGCTGAATAGCAGCATGTTCGCGATGGTATTTTAAAAAATCCACTGCACATGCGCAACACAAAGTAGCACAAGAGCCAGTCGCCAGGATGCTCACACTAGCGTTCACACCGCCGCACCGCTCATGCGCTCAGCGGAAATAACGCAAGACCAGAACTAGGCAACGCGTCCATGTCGGTACACGTTGCCATGTCTCCCTCGCGCATGCGCCCCAGGGGAACAAATACAGTTTGACACTTAATGGCAGAGGTCCTGCATAGTCCATGTAAATTGCACTTAAAATATGAACCTAATAATGTAGCGAAAATGCGCCCAGTTCCTCTTATAATATATGGGCAGCAAGGTTATATGAGAGCAAGAAAAACAAAATAAAAAATACAACATCAGCTCCCCGTTCCTCTGCTAATATATAGGCGAAGAAAATATATATGGAAGCAGATAAGATAAAGAATGCAAAAAAAAGAATGCAAAATCAGCTCCCATACTGCAAAACTACATAGTCAAAAAATATTGATAACGCATATCTAATACTCGATTAAATAGATACATTGTATACATACAGCTACAATATTTATACTAATTTATACTATAACAATAGCAATATGGTAAATACTAGACAATGCCTGATACGATAAATAACATTTATGATAATATATATTTTTCGAGCATAATTAAGATATATTTTTATTTGTTCTATACCAATAAAGGTTAAGTTTTATCTTGTCTTTCCTAGGATTTATACCTTTTTGTGGTTTGTTTCTTTTTGGCTTTAGCAATACTGATTATTATTGACTGATTGAAAGCGGACACTGACAGAGCAAAGGAAGGGCAAAATGATGAGTAACGTCAACGCAAAATTACTGCTGACAACCTCTCCACTCTTTTGAGGGTGAGGGGAGATGTATATGTATCAGCGTTTAACAGAACAGGTTCTGTCAGAATCTGTGGAATCATCTGATGACGGTGTAAAAGGAATGCGCTCTTTGACGAAATAGTGGGATCTTGGCCCTCAGCGCGGTTCCTTCTAGCTGGATCTGATATTACCCCTTCAGGCTCGTTCTCACTTCAGTTATTTGGTCAGTTTTGACCCTGTAACTGCCCAGATAAGTGAAGTGTGAAGCGATTCTAAGAGTGGTCATCTGCGTGTCATTTTAAAACACAGCATTGTTTCACTAACAAACCATGCTCCCTATGCATATTTCAGCATGGTACAATGTTCTACAACACCATACAGGCTCTCCGCAGCCAGGTAATAGCTGTTTTGTAACGCGATTCGTCACAAATAAATTTGGGTCGAAACAAATTTTTGGGGAAAATTCGGTGAATCGGCCAAATCGAATTTTTGAGGAACTCATTCATCTCTAGCTTAACAAAGGCTTCTGGGCTGCCTGTGATGTCTCTATGTCTGATACGTGCATAGTGATTGACAGTTGCTATTGATAGCAGTACTACTATGTACTGCTATGCATGGTAACAGTTATTTAAAGATCACTGAAACAAGTCCCCTGTGGGGACAAATAAATAGAATGTGAAAGGGTAGAAAAAAAAATAAACATGTACACCACCCTTTTCCCCTTTACAAATGGCAGTCAACCCGAAAAAGATAAAAAAATAAAGTACCCATATTTGATATTACTGCATGCATAAAGACCTAGGGTATAAATCTGTCACAGAATTGCGATATTTATTTATCAAAATTGAATAACAGTGATAAAAAAGTCGTGTAAATGCCAAAGTAGTACCAATGAAAACATCATATCAAAAAAAAAAAAGCCCTTACCCAGCTCTGTATACTGAAAAATAAAAAGGTTATGGCTATCAGAAGATTGCGATGTATAAACATTGTTTACATAATAAAAACCCTTTTTTTAAGCACATCAACATAAAAAAAACTATAGAAATTGAGTATCAATGTAATAGTATTGACCCACAAAGTAAAGCTAACACGTCAATATACTGCATGGTGAGCACTGTTAAAAATGAATGCCTTCCAAAAAATGAATTTAAAGGCAATCAAAAAGTCTTGTTCCCCCAAAAATTATACTAATAAAAATGTAAACTTATTTTACACAAAAAAAAAAGTTATGGCTCTCTGAATATGGCAATGCAAAAAAGTGTTTTTATTGTGTAAAAGCAGTAAAACCTAAAATAAATATATAAATTAGGTACCACTGTTATAATATTGACCTGCTGAATAAAGCTAGCATGTCATTTATACCCCTGGTAACCGCTATAAAAAAAAAAAAAAAAAAAACACTACCATTGCTGTATTTTTTTCATCCTGGGTCCCAAAAACCTTGTTAAAAAGTGATCAAAGCATCATGTAAACCTTATTATGGTAGCAGTAAACATATCAACTCATCCCACAATAAACAAGCCCTTAAATTAGCTTCATATACAGAAAGATAAAAAATTATGGCTATCAGACTATGACAACATAAAAACGCTATTTTTTTTATAAAAGCATTTCTACTGTGTAAAGGTAATAAAACAGAAAAAACTATATAAAATGAATATAATTGTAATTGTACCGACCTGCTTAGTAAAGACATCATGTCATTAATACCGCACGGTGAGCATTGTAAAAAGGAAGCTCAAAAAACAATGGTTCCCCCCCCCCCCTCATTTTCATGGCCCAATGCTAAAAAAAACTCTGGAACACAAACACTACATCCCTAAATGAGATCAATGAGGGTTGTGGAATTCAAAATCGGGTGACTTCTGGTACTTTGGCGGCTTTACAAATGCGACTTTGACATCCACCAAAATTTACCTTCCAAAAGCCAAATAGCGCTCCCTCTTGTGTACCATCTGCAATGCTCCCAAACAGCAGTTTACACCCACATACAGGGTATTGCCAAACTTAGAAGAAATTGCTAACAAATTTTGGGTTGCTTTTTCTCCAGGATTTCTTGTAAAAAATTAAACATTTTCAGCTAAAATTGTAGATTGTTGAAAAAAAATATATTTTTCATTTTCACGGCCTAATGCTAACAGAATTTGTGAAACACCTGTGGGGTCGATATACTCACTGCACCCATGGATATATTCCTTAAAGGGGTTTTGCCATGATGTAATGTTGACGTGGGATCCTCCAAAATGGGTATTTAATCACTTTTCTAAATATATGTGATTACAAAAAGTGAAGCCTGTGAGAGCTTCAGCTTTCTCTACAAGCCCTTAGTTACTTAAATGTTTGCATTAGACATGACCAGATTCAGCTGACAGGAGCTGATTTGGTTGTGCTTTGGTTGTCTGCACTTCTTATCTGATGACAGGGAACATGAATGAGCTTCCAAAGGACTGTGGAGAAAGTGCAGTGCATGAGGCTTTAGGCTGTATAGACAATCCACTGGTTTTACTGTTATTATTTGAGTGAACATTGCAGACGCTCCCTTAGGCTATGTCTACACTGCAGTGGACAAAAAATGACCTGAAAACGAATTACTAAAAACGTTCATGAAACTGAGTTTTCTGTCCACTGCCTGTCAGAAGCAGCTGAAAAAACGGCTGTTTTTTTTGGCGCGTTTTTTGCCTCATTTTTTACAAGCGTTTTTTGCTTGTCTTTAAGCCTGTTTTTTAATGTATGCATAAATTAAGCCATTTGATGTAACTCCGTCCTACAAAAGGCATTTATATGTGATCTTGTAGTCGCTTTATGGATTTTGGCACTAATAAAGTTATCTTGCGTTTGTCGCCAAAAATACGTTTTGTTACGGATTTTGGCCCTAAAGTAAATTTTTTTACCGAATTTGGTGCTAAGATTTGCAGTTTTACGGATTTTGTCACTAATAAAGTTATCTCGCTTTTGTCGCCAAAAATACCTTTTTTTCGGATTTTGGCACCAGAATCAATTTTTTCTACGGATTTTGGTACTAAAATCCTTCTCTTAACATATTTTGGCACTAATAAAGTTAAGAAAAGTATTTTAGTGCCAAAATCCATAAAAAAAAAGATTCTTGCCCCAAAATCTGTAAAAAAAACGTGTTTTTTTGCGTGAGAAGCGAGATAACTTTATTAGCGCCAAAATCTGTAAAGAAAAGTATTTTAGTGTCAAAATCTGTAAAAAGAAAAAAGGATTCTTGCGCCAAAATTCTGTAAAAAAAAGGATTCTTGCGCCAAAATCCGTAAAAAAAACATATTTTTGGCGTCAGAAGCGAGATAACTTTATTAGCGGCAAAATATGTTAAGAAAAGGATTTTAGTGCGAAATCCGTAAAAAAACAGATTCTGGCGACAAAATCCGTAAAAAAAATTTATTTTTAGCATCAGAAGCAAGATAACTTTATCAGTGCCAAAATATGTTAAGAAAAGTATTTTAGTGCCAAAATCCATAAAAAACGTATTCTGGCGGTAAAATCCATAACAAAACATATTTTTTGTGTCAGAAGCGTGATAACTTTATTAGTGCCAAAATATGTTAAGAAAAGGATTGTAGGTCCGAAATCCGCAAAAAAACTTTTTTTAGCGAAAAATATATGAATTGTGCAGAAATCGCTAGCGACCGAACCATGATCATTTTATTACAAAAGGTAGAAACAAGGACACATCAGACACTTGTATGCAAATTTGATAAGGTATAACCTTTATTAACACCCACTATAGGTGGGACTTGGGTCTCCTGGGATGGTTTTCATTGAAAAATCGCGGCAAAAAACAAAGCGAAAACGCAGTAAAAAATGCGGCAAAAGACATCCGGCGCTTTACATAGACTCCTGTATTAAATTTTCTGCCCTGCTCTGGCGTTTTTTAGAGCATGTTGCTAAATACGACCAGTAAAAAAAACGAGCAGAGAAAAGAAGCTCATTGTAGACACTAGGACGTTTTTACAGTAGTCTATGGGAGATGATTACAGTCGTGACAAAAAAAACGCTGAAAAAACGGACGTTTTTCTGTGCAGTGTAGACATTGCCTTACTTCTCCCTCTGTGCTCCTAACTGCTCAGCCCCCTCCTTCTCCACTCTGCAGGGTTCATGATTTGTTTATATTTTCTCCTGAGCCAGATAAGAGGAAAGTAACTCACTTCATGGAAAAACCCCTTTAAGGGATGTACAGTAGTTTCTAATATGGGGTCTTTTAGGGGTGTTTATTAAGTTTTAGTGCTTTAGTTTGTCCGCAATCCTGGCACCTCAAGATAATTGTAATGAAAATGAGACCCCAAAGTACAGTAAGTGCTCCTCCTAATTTGAGGCTTGTGGTTGAGCCAAATAGCGCACCGGGGCCACATATGGAATATCTCTGAAAATGGCAGTATTGAGGGAATTAATGTTGAGTTGCATTTCCCTGGTCACATCTACCGTGTTTCAGTGAATAATGGCTATAAATTGAAAATCTGCAATTTGCTTTAATTTATGTGAAACATCTAATGGGTTAACAAACTTCCTAATCACTGTTTTGAAAACTTTAAAGGGTGCAGTTTCTTAGATGGAGTTATTTATGTGGGTATCTAACATACAAGCCCCTTAAAGCCATGTCAGAACTGAGCTGATTCCTAAAAGAATCCATATTGCAGATTTTCTTGAAACTGTGAAAAATTGCTACAAAATTTCTAAGCCCCCTAATATCGTAAAAACATAAAAAGACATTTAAAAAATTATGCCAACCTACAATAGACATATGGTAGATACTATTTGATAAACTTTTTTGTTTGGAATAACTACCTATCTTACATGCAGAAATTTTTGAACTTTGAAAATGGCAAATGTTTCAAAAGTTTCACAACATATTGATATTTTTAACAAATAAACAAGGATTGTATGAACCAGTATTTCTTATTAACTTAAAGGGAATGTGTCATCAAAAATGAGTCATTGTTTAAGTCTCATTTTTATGTTAAACACATTTTTTAGGAATTTTTATTTATTTATTTATTTATTTTCACATCACTTTCAATATTTTTTAATAATTCTTAAGTCTTGCGGTTTTCACTTTGGCCACTAGGCCTTCTTTGCACTGCTTTAACAGCAGTCAGAGAGATGCTTTACAGCAGCTTCATGCACATAGGAGACTTAAGACTGACTCACACCCATTCACTTCGATAGGAGAGTTTTCTAGTCATGCTCTGTGACCTGGGAAGAAATCAGTGTGCAGGAGGTGAAAGGTGAATTGTGACTATCTCCTCTTGTGACTGGTGGATCCTGTGTTATCTATTCTCCTTTCAGCTTGACCCTCTTTGTGCTGATAATGAGCAGACAACTGAGAATCTTTCTCTACAGAACAGGAAGTATCAGACTATTATTAGGCTTAATGGCCAAAGTGAAAACTGCAGGACTTAAGAATGATGAAAAAATATTGAAAGTGATATTGCAAATGTTAAAAAAAAATGAACCAAAAATTCTTAAATGTGTTGAACTTAAAAATGTGAGTTAAACAATAAGTCATTTTTGATGACACATTCCATTTAAAGCACAATGTATTACGAGAAAAAAATCTATGAATCACATAGGTAAAAGTATTACATAGGTAAAAGTATCAAAAAGTTATTCCCACATGAAGTGAAACATCAGATTTCAAAAAATGGTGGCTTTGTCAGGGAAGTCAAAACTGGCTTTGGCTGTAAGGGGTTAAAATTTTGCTTATGTGCCACTTTTATACCAATGCCCCTATGAGAGAAAAAAATGGTACAGTTCACATTTTGGTCCAAAGCAATGGCTTCCATGAAGTACCTCTAAGGACAAAATTTTTACCCTTTTCTGGCGTCACATGTGCCAAAGTGAGCCGGCTACGATGGCTAATGCGCCTAATGAATGTGTTAGACGCATTGTTCGTAAGCCTTGACACTTTCTAATGCACCTAACATGAGGGGACGTTCTGGGGGCGTGTCACTTCACACATGTATGATTGGGGTTCGGCAAAACTAGGAGCATTACTGCTCAAACATGCGAATCTATTTTAATGTGGTCTGCCTGAGCCTGAGGAATCGAAATGGAGCTAGATTTGCTGTTAGGGAAAAAAAATGTCCAATATTTCTCAACTTAAACAGTACAATAATAAAAAGAAATTTCTGATAATTATCAATTTAAATTTAATAAAAATGTTATCATATAATATTAATATAAAAATATATAATATCCCAAAAATATAAAAATATCTCCTGTAAAATGTATTTAAAATTAAAATAATGTAAAACTAATTTTGCATTAAATAACCCACTGATTATGTTCAGATTTTTACTACATTAAATATGAAATGTATTTTTGCTGCTCTCACCTTCTATTCTACATACAGCAAGAACCAGCACACCACAGTTCTTGCTGGGACTTGTGGCACACCAAGCAAGATCAGTACTATAGTTTCTATTCACCGACATTCTATTCTAATGACTTTTCTTTTATTTCCAGCCTATCTATAGCCTTTATACATGTTTGCCGCATTACTTATGCTAAGTTCCATAATGCGCCAAACACACAGGTGAGGCGCGATGAACTTTAGACACCATTTATGAACACACAAAAAACACTTTCATACATGAAAAATTAGATGAGAAAATGAACTTCGATGCACCTAGTTCCATATATGGCTCCCTAGGTTGTTAAGGAAAAGAACTATCTCCTGCAGCATTTTATGTCTACCAGTGTCTGTGGGAAAAAGAAAACACCACACACTCTTCTCTTGCCTCATCTTTCTTCTTTTTTTTGTTGTTTACTGTTAACTTTATTAATAATATGACATCCCCTGGAGAGACAGCAGTTATATCCATTAACTACACACAGTGAAGAAACAGCTGGAATTACCCCATTAATACAAATTTTTTACCATTATTCCTATTCAGTTTCTCCACAGATGTCATGTAACCCTGTCGATAACTGACTGCCCGGAGGTCACATGATTGACGCCATGTTTACTTCATTACTGTGGACAGAAATGTGGGCTAAACCATTTTTTTAAATTTCTAGATAGGAGCCTACAACAATGGTATCATAGAGGCATGGAAGCAAAATTTTTAATACATGTATATTAGACAATTTTATGATTTATTAAAAACTCTATAGTAAATAAGAACAATATAAAGTGGACAACCCCTTTAAGGATCAATTTCTTATGTAATTATTACATTAAAATATTTTAGTAAAAAATTAAAAATATATATATCTGTTAAAATTTGTTTATAATAGTAAAAAGTTTTTAAATTGTATGCCCTTTTTTATGTCAGTAAAATCATAGGTCATAGGGGATAGGGATGGCTATTGTGACTTGGGCTTTCTTATTTATTTTTTATTCAGGTTGGTTTTATTTAGTTTTTATTTATTTTACACATTGTGTCCCTCATAAAGTAAAACACCAAAACCTCTTGGGGTGGTTTTACTACATTTGTATGCAGTCAAAATGTCAAAAGAGGATAATGAGTAACAAGATGTGTTTCCTGGAGGCAGATCACTAAAGTAGTACTTCATAAGATAGTCCAGCCAACTTTAGCTTTTTATTTAGTGAACACAAATTTAGCCTGTTTTCTCTGTATATCTAAAGAGTATTATATATATATATATATATATATATATATATATATATATATATATATATATATTTATTTTATTTAATCTTTTGTCACGTCAATGGGCGGGGGGGGGGGTACAGTGAGCTCTAACTGGAACCCAACCCACTGTCCTTGCCTACTTGACGTGCTGCCCTAGCTGGCAGACACAAACTGGGTGATAGTCCCTGCACTGCTAAAGTGCTGGGGCCATCAGGAGGAAGAAGGGTCAGACAGTCCGGGTCAATACCAAATCAGAAACGCCAAGCCACAAATCAGAACCAAAGAGAAACTGTAAACAAAAGCACAAACGGGAGCAAGGTACAATATCAGAGCTCAAGACAGGGTCAGGAAACAAGCCGAGGTCAGGTCTATAGCTAAGCAAACAAATGAACAAAGCACAGGTAATAAGGCAGCCAGGAGATTATCGCAAGCGCAGCACTCATCCTGCAGGGAGTTTAAATGTGATTCCCGGATACCGCCCCTGTAGCTGATTGGAGCGGCCTCCCATTGGCTGTTGCAACACGCCCGATGACCAGAATGGCTGGGCCTCTGTCTTCCAGCAGAATGTTTGTCAGGGTGGGGTCACAATTCAGCTGCTGCAGACTGTTGCTCCCTGCAGGCTGAGCGCCACCTAGCCCTTCCCTGTTCTGGGTTTGTCCGGGTGAGATTCATGGAATTCCTTTACCAGGTGATCAGCATGGATGGATTTCTCCAGAACCCATGATCTCTCCTCAGGAACATAACCCTTCCAATGAACCAGGTACTGCAGTGACCTTTGGACGTTACGAGAATCCAAAATTCGGGCGACTTCATATTTTAACTCCCCCTCTATGCAAACTGGAGGAGGAGGTCTAGAGGCCCGAGTCACAGGCTGAATGTACCTCTTAAGAAGAGCACGATGAAACACGTTGTGTTTATGGAGAGAAGAGGGTAATTTCAGACGATTTGCCACCGGATTAATCACCTCCAGAACCACATATGGACCTACAAATCACGGCGCGAGTTTACCAGAGGGAACCTTCAATCGCAGATTTCGGGTGGATAACCATACTTTATCCCCAACCGCAAACCCTCTAGAACAAAGACACCGTCTATCAGAATTTTTCTTCTGGATGTTGTGTATGAACCAAGTTCTTCTGAACTTGGGCCCAGACTGTGCACAGATCTTTAATGATGACATCCACCCAACTGTGATCAGACATAGCACTGGAAAATCAGGCATGCCTTGGGTGATACCATAATTACAGTAAAATGGTGAGGTACCAGACGAGCTACTATCCTGATTGTTAATGGCAAACTCTGTCAATGGTAAGTATTTTACCCAATCTGCCTGCAGATCAGATACATAACAATGGAGTTTTTGTGTTACCATTTGGTTTACCCTCTCTGTCTGCCCATTAGTCTCGGGGTGGAAGGCAGGGTAGAAGGACAGGGTGATACCCAGATTCTTGCAAAGGGCTCTCCAAAATCGAAAAAACGAACTGAACCCCTCTATCCGAAACAATATTCTCCGGTAAACCATAAAGTTCGACAATGTGTTTGATAAAGAGTTCAGCAATTTTTTTGGACGACAGTAACCCCCTTAAAGGAACAAGATGGCACATCTTACTGAAATGGTCCACTACCACCCAAATAACCATTTTGCCCTCCTGAAGGAGGAAGGTCCATCATAAAATCCATGGAGATGTGGGTCCATGGATGTTCAGGTACAGGTAGAGGGCAAAGTTCACCAGGAGTACGAGTTCTGGGAACCTTTGCCCAAGCACAGCCTTTTTGTGCCAGACACTCCAGGATGTCCATATAACACGGATTCATGAAATTATTTTAATACTCATAGCTGGAACTGAGTGGGGACAAAGACCTTCGAAACAGGACAATTAGCAGGTCTCATATCCTGGTGGGACTTAATCTCAGTGGCTAAATCAGGGGAAATAGCTGAGACAACAGTCTCCTTGGGCAATATAGGTACTGGATCCTCCTGGGAAGCGTGGCTAACACAAAAGCTTCTAGATAGCGCATCACCTTTAACATTCTTAGAACCTGATCTGTGATTAACCAAAAAGTTAAAGCAAGTAAAAAATAATGCCCAAAATTTTCTAAAAAGTTAAGGTTCTCATGATCAGTAAGGACCATGACTTGATGCTGGGCACCTTCGAGGAAGTGGCGCCATTCCTTGAAGGCCCACTTAATAGCCAACAACTCCCGATTACCAATGTCCTAATTCCTTTCCGCCAAGGAAAATTTATGCGAAAAGAAGGCACAAGGGGGATTGTTAGCCGTAGTAGCAGATCCCTGAGGCAAGACCACCCCTACACCATACTCAGAAGCATAAACCTCGACGACAAACGGTTTATTATTGTCTGCTTGAACCAACACAGGAGCGGATACAAAACACTGCTTAAGTTTCTCAAATGCCTCTATGGCCTCAGGTTGCCAGTTATTGAACTTCACCCCCTTCTTAGTTATGTCAGTCAACGGCCGAACTAGGACAGAAAAATTACGAATACATTTACGATAATAATTAGTAAACCCTACAAATCGCTGTAGGGCTTTCAGGGATGAAGGGCGGGTCCAGTCGAGAATAGCTTGAATTTTACAGGGGTCCATACAAGATGAGTTAGGAGTCAGCATATACCAAAGAAACGGTACTTCCTGCACCCTGAAAACACATTTTTCAAGCTTGACAAACAAACTGTTCTCCTTCATTATATGCAATACCTGTCGTACGTGTTTAATGTGAGATGACAAATCTTTCGAATAGATCAAAATGTCATCCAGGTAAACAACCATACAACAACCAATGAGTTTCCGGAAAACATCATTAACCAAGTTCTGGAAGACCGTGGGAGAGTTACACAACCCAAATGGCATAACCAGATTTTCTAAATGACCCTCAGGAGTGTTAAATGTGGATGTCCACTAATCCTCTTCCTGGATATGGATGAGGTTATAGGCCCCTCTCAGGTCCAACTTGGAAAACTACTTCGCTACTTGTATTTGATTGAACAGAGCTGGAATCAAAGGTAAAGGGTATTGTTTTTTTACCGTTATCTTATTCAGTTCACGGTAATCAATGCATGGACGGAGGCCTCCATTCTTTTTTCCCACAAAGAAAAACCCATAGAGGACACAGAAGGTCGGATATGCCCTTTCTGTAGGCTTTCTGCAATATACTGCTTCATGGCTAGTCTTTCAGGACCTGACAGATTATATATCCTCCCTTTGGGAAACTTCACTCTGGGCAATAGATCAATGGCACAGTCGTAAGATCTATAAAGGGGGTAGTATCTCCGACTGTTTCTGAGAAAATACTTCAGCAAAGTCACGAATAAACACAGGAATCTGCTCCATATCAGTATTGCCATATCAGTATTGCCACTGTTGTCCCCACTTGATTAATTCTCCTCAATTCCAGTCAAACACCGGGTAGTGTTTCTGAAGCCAAGAACGACCCAAAACCACGTCAGTGGACAGCCCCTCCATGATAAATAGAATACACTGTTCAGTATGTATGGTTCCGACCACCATCTCCAGCTCAGGAGTACAATGTTGGATTGTTGCCCGAGCTAGTGGAGTGGAGTCAATAGCCACAACCCACAGAGAATCAGATAGCGGTCTCCAAGGTAGGCCTAGACATTTGACAAAGGACGCATCAACAAAATTAGAAGCTGACCCAGAATCCACAAACGCATTCTCAGAACCAGACAGCGACAAGTATGAAATCTTAACTGGGAGCAGCAACTTTTTGGATACAATAGGAAATACCTGATCGCCTAGGTATCCTGCAATTCACCTAGGCGCTGGAGTTTTCTGATCTGGTCTTCCTCTTTGAGCACTCCCGGACGACATGTCCATCTTCGCCACAGTAAAAGCATAATCCCTGGATACAACAAGAAGTCCTACAGTCACTAGCAGCAATTGCAGAAGAAGCCCCCCACTTGCATTGGCTCCTCTTGGTTTATATCGGGAACCGTGGGTGTAGAGGTGACCATGGAGTGGACCACCGGGGGATAGCCTTCTCCCGACGGCTCTCCCTAAAATGCCTGTCCAGATGAACAGCTAGTGCCATAGCCTCATCTAAAGTACCAGGGGTAGGGTAAGCCACTAATAAATCCTTCAAATGGTCAGCTAACCCTAATCTAAACTGGCATCTAAAAGCTGGGTCTTTTCACCCAGACGGAACACGCCAGCGACGAAATTCGGAGAAATACTCCTCCACAGTCTTTTTACCCTGCCTCAAGGTGGTCAGCTGAGCCTCGGCCATGGCCTACCTAACAGGGTCATCAAAAAGTACGCCTAACGAGGCAAGAAACCTGTCCACGAAAGACAGTTCTGGCGAATCAGGTGGTAAAGAGAATGCCCACTCCTGGGGGGAACCCTGAAGTAGGGACATAACAATTACCACTCTTTGCTCCTCATTACCAGAGGTACATGGACGGAGCCTAAAATACAGGTGACATCCCTCTGTTGCCTGAGAACCTGTCAGGCAACTAAATAGGGGGTTCCACAGGAGGTGAAGGTAGTGCAGGGACACTTGAACTTGGGGGAGTCTCCTGCTGTTGTACCCTCAGCACCAGATCCTGGACTAGCTGGGTAAGCCCCAGCATCTGCTCTACCAGAGCTGTCATGGGGGTCATAGTTTCTGGAGAGCAGTAATGGTTTTGGTCTGCGATAATGTCACGTCAAGGGAGGTACATTGAGCCCTAACTGGAACCCAGCCCACTTTCTCTGCCTACTTGACATGCTGCCCTAGGCAGCAGACACCAACTGGGCGACAGTCCCTGCACTGCTAAAGTGCTGGGGCCATCAGTAGGAAGAAGGGTCAGACAGTCCGGGTCAATACCAAATCAGAAACGCCAAGCCACAAGTCGGAACCAAAGAGAAACTGTAAACAAGCTGGGGTCAAAAGCACAAAAGGGAGCAAGGTACAATATAAGAGCTCAAGACAGGGTCAGGAAACAAGCCTAGGTCAGGTCCACAGGTAAGCAAACAAATGAACAAAGTACAAGTAATAAAGCAGCCAGGAGAATATCGCAGGCGCAGCCAGAGCCGTCTTAAAAGAATGATGGGTCCCTGGGCATAGCACTGCAGTGGGCCCTGCCCAAATACATGACCTCACACTTGGCCATTGGCTCGAGCCCTCCAAAGCACACCCATATTATCACGCCACTTATGTCTGGACACCGCCAGCCTGCAGCCTACAAGACTATTTGGCAGGGCAGGGATCATTTGGCTACTTTCTCTACTATGGTTTGTAACTGTTTGCACATCCTAAAAACACACAAACAGTAAAATAATCAGAGCCAGTCATGAGATCCAGGGTATGTTTCTTGTATTCCTGTGACATACATACACCACTTGGGGCCCTTACCCTTTTGGGGCCCCTGGGCAACTGCCTAGTGTGCCCAATGGAAAATATGGCCTGGGCGCAGCACTCAGCCTGCAGGGAGTTTAAATGTGATCTCCAGATACCGCCCCTGTAGCTGATTGGAGCGGCCTCCGGGTCCTCCCATTGGCTGGTGAGACACACCCCCTGTCAGGAGTGGCTGGGACTCTGTCACTCACACAGCTTCCAGCATAATGTGTATCAGGGTGGGGTCGCAATTCAGCTGCTGCAGACTGTTGCTCCCTGCAGGCTGGGCGCCGCCTAGCCCTGACATCTATCATAAGTCAATTTAGAAAATCATGTTATTTTTCACATTATGTCACAACTATGTTACACAAATCATTTTGCCAAATTCGGTTGAGGTCTGTTTTTAGATAAGGTATTGTTTGCAGGTTTTCTGTAACCACAATTTATTTGGTAATCCTCTGTCAGAGACTAGTCAAAGGTCACATACAGTCATTAAAAATAAGTAATAAAGTATGAGAACATAGTAAAAAAAAATCTGGTCCTTATAAGGTCTTAAAATTAGGTATGTACAAGAACACACAACCGATTCCACCATGTCATTATATAACAAACATGAATCCAAAAGCTAAGTGTTAAAAAAACAAATAAAAATGCACCCCATTAATAGATTGTTAACCACCTGTAGCAGTCATAGCTTTAATTAATTATTTTCTATATAAGTTTTTCAGTCTCTCACAATCTGGAAGGAATTTTGCCTACTTTTCTTTATAGCATTGCATTATTTAATTGAAGTGCATGAGCATATGTCTATACACAGCTCTCTTAAAGACCCTCCACAGCATATTAATAGGGTTAGGTCTGAATATTGTCCTGTTGCATGTCCCAGGTTTGGCCAAGCTTTTATTGTTGGTTAAATGGCAATACATTTGACTCTTGAATACTTCGGTGTACAGGGGAGTTGATGGTTGACTCAATGACTAGAAGGTGTCCAGGTCCTGTGGCTGCAAAACAAGCCCAAATCATCACCCCTTCACCACAATGCTTGAGTGGGTATGAGATGGTGTGTTTAGTTTTTGCCAAATGAGGCTCTGTGCATTATGGCCAAACATCTTTACTTCGGTCTCATCTATGCAAGGGACATTCTTCCAGGAGTTTGGTGGTTGGTTCAGAAACATCTTTGCAAACTTAAAGGGATATACCCATTTCATTGATTAACTTTAAACATGTCAGCAAAGGTAAATAAAGGCTATTATCAAATACATTGATTTATGATTTTGCCTCTTTTTAGAGTTAGGAGCAAATCCTATTTAATGCTTTTGTACTCAATTTGCCCTAGCTATTGGCCATCTCTCTCTTGTCACTTCCTGCTCTGTTCCTTATCTTGAAATACAGGAGCTTGTTTACATTAGTTACTAACAAGCTCTATACCTTTGGAGCTCTGTAGCTTTGTGCACTATGGATTACACCTGTACTCATGTCAATCTTTGTGATGTTTATCCAGTATATAGGGGTGTTGAAAGGACCCAGATCAATAGGCTTAAGCTAATGCATGTCCAAAAGGAGTAAGAAAAGATTGTCTCATTCCTAGTTATAACGGCAAATATATTGTGTATTGAAAATCTATAGCGATCAATTGATATGCCAATCAATAACCACCCATAGCCTAACCAGGAAGTGTGAATCTGATGCTGTCTCTGGCTCTGCATTTTGAGACAACCACTTTAAGCTGTGTTGCCATGTGCTTTTCAGAAACAAGTACGCTTAGAAGACATGAAAAAAGATGGTGCAATACTGAAATATGATGTTGCCGATGCAATTCAGAACGTAATGAGTCTCATCATTGTCATTTGGGCAATGTAAGGCAAAATGCTCAAAATGCTTTGCCAGATGCAGCCTCCTGTTCTCTTAATCTTCCTAGGTCAGGCTCATTTTCACAAAGGGTCATATCAGCATTATAGCTAACCTCAAATGACCGAATGTTACTGGAAGACTGTATAAAACATAACTATGAAAAACTCCTTTGCTGTGCTATTGTGTGCCGCATAGAATGTGGTTGCTGGATTGGTTTCACGTGTGGACCTTGTGTTAGACACCTGTGCCCTAGGTGATTCCTAGAAGCACTGCAATGGCAGCATTTACAGATACAAAACTAAAAATTACATCATATGTATCAGTGAACCTGACAAAGTACATTGTTCTGTACATGTACATTTTTACTGCTGTTGAAAGCAGAGTTTTACTAATAGAAGAGGTTTGTGCCAGCAATAAACCTTTGTTGATAGAATCTTTTAGAAACAAGAAGCTTTCTACTGGCAACCATCACAAATAAGTCATACTCGTTTAGTCTTTTTCTAATGATACTGTCATGAATTTGAAAATTTAACATGCTAACTGAAGCCTGTAGAGTCTGAAATGTAAGACTTGAGTTTTTTTTGCAGTTTCATTGAGCATTGCAGGTTCTGACCTTGGGATGAATTTAAATGGACATCCACCCCTAGGAAGATTGTCAACTGTCTTGAATGTTTTCCACTTGTGAATAATTTTTTTTATTATAGAATGATGGACTTCAAATTGTCTGAATTGCGAGTCATTTATTGCAATCGGACGTACTGGCATGTCCAAGAGATTGTGCGGGCTCTGCTCATGAGCTGGCCCATGCGCTGTCGACCAAAACTGGAGCTTGCTTTTGTCATAGTCGATTAATCCCTTAGATCAATCACAATCAGGGTAGCTATGGGAAAGGCAGAGAGAAGGGGCTTACTCTGTCTCCATCGGCACCCAATGTTGTGATGGCTTCTATGGGAACCCGGAAACCTACCACAAAACAAAGTAAAGTAAAACAAACACACCATCCTTTTCCCATTACAAATACCAATACCCCCAAAAAAGATAAATAATATAAACAAAAATAAATAAAATACACATACAGTTGAAACATGAAGTTTGCATGCACTATATTTAAAGACACACATGCATGTTTTTCCCACTATCTGGCATGAAATCAGAATAAACCTTACACGTTTTAGGTCAATTAGAATTACCACGATTATTTATATTTGTCAAATGCCAGAATAATGAGAGAGAGAGAATTTTTTTAAAGCATTTTTATTACTTTCTGCAAAGTCAAAAGTTTACATACATTTCATTAGTATGTGGTAGCATTGCCCGTAAACTGTATGACTTGGGTCAAACATTTTGGATATCCTTACACAATCTTCTCACAATAGTTGGTAGTAATTTTGGCCCATACCTGCTGACAGAACTGTTTAACTGAGTGATGTTTGTAGGTCGCCTTGCTTGCACCTGTTTTTTCAGCTTTGCCCATAAATTTTCAATAGGATTGAGATTAGGGCTTTGTGATGGTCACTCCTGAACAAGGACTTGGTTATCCTTCAAGGGGATGTATCGCTTCCTTAGTTTGTCTGGTGCATACGGCTCTCAGCTTCTCAACTCTCCAGATGCAGGGGCGTTTCTTCCCCTCCCAGCTGGGTGACATCATCCCCCCCTTCACTGTGCATGCTGGCTCCCGAAAATCCCCCCCCCCCCCTCTGAGTCCACATGTCACTGTGTCTCTACCTGCAGTCTTATTTTGTAAGCGCTGTATACATACCACAGGCTGCATTCAATCTAGACTAAGCAACTGAACTCTTCTCCTCTCACAGCTGGAGATGTTCTATGAACGGCACAGATCTCGCTTCTATGCAGGAGAGTTAGGCACCGGGACAAAACTGTTATGTTTTCTCATTGTAGAATCTGTTGCAGTCTGTTTCTGCTGGGTGTGGAGAGAGAAAATGCTACGGCCCCTAACTCTGAGTCAGGCAGGGATCGACACGAATTGTGCTTTTTCCTGATTGTGTAAGCCCTTCAGTGTAATTCTGTTTCTTCTGCCTGTATAAAGTGAAAATGTGACGGTCCCTTACTCTGAGTGAGAGACACAGCTCCGTGAATTCGACCGGGGGCTGTACAGAATGTAAATGAGCTCTCAGCTAGGGAAATGCAGGGAGGAGGGATCCGGAGGGATTCGACCAGGACTGGATATCAGTGTAAACAAAAACACAAGATAAGGAATACTGTGAAAACAAGACAGCTTTGCTAATGACATCCAATTGCAAAGTTGCTTGTTTTCACTGTCCCCTTATTCTGAAGACCATTTAATGAAAAATATAAAACCCCTTAAGTCATTTTGTAACCGTTTACAATATGCTTCAGGTCATTGCCTTTGGGGAAGACCCTTTTCCCCGTAAAAATTTTAATTTCCCTGGCTATGCTTGCCCACATATCTTTTAATAAGACATCTATTTTGTAAAGTGCAGCAGTCCCCCCTGCAGAAAAAACCCCCCACAACTAAGTGCCACCCCTGTGTTTCACAGGGGGGATAGTTTTTTTAGCTTAAAATTTTTCCCCCTTTTTTCCTCCAAACGTATAGATGTCATTTTTCCCAAAAATTTAAAATTTTTGTATCGAGACCAATAATTCTCCAAAAATGTAGGTCTTTGTTCCTGGCATTTAAATTTTAATCTGGTTTTTAAATTTTCTTTTGAGTAATGGTTTTTCCTGGCAGAGCCCCCTTTCACCCATGTTTAACAGTACCGTTTCACTGTGGATAAGACACAATTTACCGCTTCCCCCCAAATCTTCACGGGTTTTTTCTTTTGTTTTGGGTTGATAGCACGCGGATAAAGCAGTTCAACTAGAACAAACTTTCCTTTCCCGAGCGGTATGATGGCTAGACATTTTCCATCTTTTTGTACTTACGTATAATTGTTTGTACAATGAACGAGGCCCCCCTTCAGGGATTGTATTGGAAATTGCCAAAAAGGGTGATCCAACTTGTGCAAGTCCACAATTCTCTTTCTGATATCTTGGCTGATTTTTTTTTTTGACTTTCCCCTGGTTCACACAGAAGCAGTGTTTTCGGGTGATTAAAAAAAAATCACCACAGTGTTTTTTAAAATTTAACCAGATTTCCAAAAACAGAAGCTTCCAAAAAAAATGACTCACATATGGATGTCCCAAATTGTTTAAAGGCATTAAAATCCTATGTATGTAAACTTTTGACTTTGAAAAAGAACAAAAATGCCTTAAAAAAATTTTCCTCCCCATTATTCTGGCATTTGGCAAATATAAAAAATGTTGGGAATTCTAATTGACCAAAAAAAAAGGGTTTTTTCTGTTTATCTTAAAGGGAAAAACATGCATATGCTTTTTTTTATATACTGTAAATTTAACTTCTGATTTCAAATGTATTTCGTATTTTGCCCATAAATCGTACATAAAAACTGTAGAAAAAAAAAAGAAAAAAAAAAACAGAACTGCAATTTTTGTTTTTCCACAGCACATAAAAAGGAAAAAAAAGAGACAAAAAGCAATAATCCAATGTGGTATCAAAAAAAATGTCAGTTTTATCCTGCAAAAAACAAGAATCTACTCAGCTCCATTCGTAAAAAAAATAAAAAATAATGGTTTTTGGGGCCCAATGGCAATGTAAAAACTTTTATTTTTTTTTTAAAATGAAAGTTTTTTTAAATTTGTAAAAAAGCAGAAAAAACATAAAAAAAAATATAAATTTGTATTGAAAATTTGCAGAGCTGGGGTCTGGGGACCGAGGTCGGGGGCCAAATTTCACGTGCCAAATTTCTAAGTGAAATTTTAAAAAGGGAAATCCTCAGAATTATCCCGGGAAATTTAATAACGCAAACTTTGGAGTCCGTAAAAACATCTGATACCCCTCTCTTCATTTTTTCCCTTCAGGTACGTCCGTCTGTGGAACAACAAGTCCCCTCCCCCCCCACCCCCCCCCCCCCCCGCCGCCACCCCCCCCCCCCCCCCCCCCCCCATTTATGGGTCTAGCTGTCTCGGGCTTTTTTTAAAAAGGGTTACATTTTTTTTCCTGGGATTTTTTCCCCCCAGTTTCTGTCTTCCATAATTTATCCTGTGTTTATTTTATAGCCAAAAACCCCCAATACTCCCCTTGAAGTTTTCTCCCTCTTTTGCAGAGCTAATTGAACCCCCAACCCTTTTTTACGACACCTAAAGGCCCTAATGCTCATTTTGAACTCATCATATTTGAGTAAAGTTGCAGAGCTGTGGTCTGTGGACCGGGTCGGGGAAAAAATTTCCTCCCAAAATTTTTAGAAGTGGAAATTTTTAGAAGGGGAAATTTAGAAGTGGCAATTCTCAGAATTATCCCTAAATTTGGGAGCCAAAAGTGAGCAAAAAGCAGAAGGGACTCTCCCCTTTTTTGTAAGGTTGCAAACATTTTTTGGGGGCATACTCCTTATTTACCATGCTTGCTATTACTATCTACCTTTCAGCCATCTCCCTCCAACTTCCCACCCTATCTTGCCCTCAGAAAAATTTATCCACATAACTCCTTTTCCCCTTTCCCCCTCCCTATGTAATCACCCCCACACGCTTTTTTCCCCTCTTAAAACCCCCCCCAAACCTCCACCCCATATATTTTTTAAGGAAACAAAAACGCCCCTCATTCATCACGGGAACCCCATCTGCTGCCCTTTTTTTAAATTCTCCCTGTTTCTGGGCTGCAGGGGCCATCTTTTCCCAACCCCCCGGGCCACCTTCCTTTACTAAACATCCCACCCCTCCCCAGCCCCCCAAAAGAAACCCGCAAAACCTGTTTGCCATTTCGCTGTACGTTTTTTTCTGCCCCTTTTAAGTGTGCTCTAGGGAACGCCCACCCCGTCTGCAAAAAACCCTCACTCCCTGTTCAGACCTTTTTCTCTCCAACTCCCTCAAAGCTGCCCTCACAAAAAACATGGCCCAGCAATCTGAAAAACCCCTTTCCCTTCCCGCCCCCCAAAACCAAAGGTGGGCTACACTTCATCCACACCCCCAGCCGGATAAACCCGGGGTGGAGGAGTTGGCATACTCCTCTCCACACTGCACTTACCGGGTTTCCTTCCCCCTTTGCACCCCTCCCTCACTTTCCCCCCCCTTTTGGGAGGTCCACACCCCCAGACCTTTTCAGCCTTTTTTCCATCGGGATTCGCAGTTTTCTACAGACCCCCCGGGCTTTTTTCCCGCCATTTTTTTGGAAATTAAATTTTGGCCCCCTGGCCCCCCCACATTTTCCCTCTTTCTGAAATGCCCATTTCTCATCATGGGTTTTTCCCAACCCCCCCATTGATGACCCCAGGGTCTCCTTCTGCCCCCTCACAGTTTTTTTTAAATTAAAAACCTCCCTCTTCAGGGGCCTTTCTTCGCCAATTTTAATTTGACAAGGAGGGGAAACTCTTTTTGGAACGGGGTTTTTCGGGTCTTTCTTTCCCCAAATTTTTTCAAACCTTCACTAATTCTCCTTATGCCTCCCAAACCCACAATTTTATCCCCTTTCTTAAAACTAATTTCTCGCCTTCTCGGGAAACAAACCTCCCCATCATCCAAATTACAGAAAAATCCGCTCCTTTAAAATTACTCAGGAACCCCACGAACCAAAACAGCCCACTGCCCCCAATCTCCTCCCTCCCCTGTCCGGGACCGGGCGTCAAACTTAAAATTTAAACTCCCCCGCAACCACCCTTTGGACATGTTGCCCCATTTCACACACCGCACCACCAGAGTCAGATGCCCCCCCGGGCCTTTGGCACCCCCTTTCCGCCTCGTTTTTCCCCCGGGGCGATTTTAAAAATTGGGGGGGTTAAAAAGGGGTTTCTGTGGAGAAAGTCAAATTTACCTGCAGACTTTTTTCCCCCCAAAAATTAAATCCCTTAAGGACTTTTTCCCCTGCCCTTCACTGCCCAAAACAAAAATTTTCCCCTCCCTCATCCCACACTACACAACAACCCAAAACCCTCTTGACCCTTTTCCACCCTCCAAAGGGGCCCCTAAACCCTCGGGCTCCGGGCCCACTGACCCTGTGCTAAAGCCCCGGGGCCCCACTCACTTCAAAGACAAAATTTTAAAATATTTTTCCCGCCAAAAAATCACATCACAATTTCCCAAAAAATACCCATCCTGTCCCTCCCCGCCCCGCCCCTAATTTTAAATCGCAGCCCTTGAAAACCCACGACAGAGGAAAAAAAAGTGTCCAGGGTTCTTTCCCGGCTTTCTCGTCCCACCACCTGCTTTCCCTGACCCCCCTTTTCCCTCCCACCCCCGTCCCCTTTTATTTTCTCCAGCTTTTTCCTCTCCCCCACTTTAAAGCTATCGTAACCCCTCTCCCCCCTGGGATCTTTCCATCTTCCCCTTTAAAACACGGGCCCTCATAACCCCTTTACTAAAAAAGGCCCCCCCTCTGGCCCCGGGCCTTTTTCTGAAAAACTACCCCACCAGCTCAAAACCTTTCCCTTCATCCCAAAAAATTTCCCGGGAACCTTGGTTTTAAATCTTTGCCCCAATCCGCTACTCTCTGCTAACTCTCTTCTTGACCTCTGCCCAAACAGGTTTCCCCGCCAACCCCCACACTCCACGAAACTGCCTTAGTTTTAAAGCTCAAATGACCTCCAACGGGAAAAAACTCAGGGTTTAAATTTCTCATTGTTGCTTCTTCCCTTTGGGTCTCTCTGGCAGCATTTGACACTGGGATCACCACTTTTCCTCAGCATGCTCAGCCCCCCATTGCCTCCAACACCCCTCTCGGGTTTTTTCTCGTCCTACCTCCTGACCCCCCTCCCTTTTAATTTTCTTTTGTTTTTCTGTTTTTGACCTCCTTTTCCCCCTTCCCCTTGCTGGTTTGGGGTTTCCCCAGGGGTCATTTTAGGTCCCCTCCCCCTTTTTATTGTTTCAACCAAACCCCCCCTTGGACAAAAACCATAAATGATTTTTGGGTTCCAGTACCATCTCTATGCGGATGACACCCCAAATTTTAAAAAACCCCCCCCCCCCCCCCCCCCCCCCCCTCCCCGTTACATCACTCCCCGCCTTTTCTACAAAAAAACCATGACTGTCTTCCGCTGTCTCTGACATCATTTTCCCTCTCTCCCCTCTGAAACTAAACCTCACCCAAAAAACTGAACTTCTTTTCTTTTTCCCCCTCCTTTCTAACCAACCCCCCCCGGGTATTTCTGTTTTTTGTATGTGGTACCCCCCCATTTCTCCTTGGGACAGGCCCCGCGTCCCAGGGGTTTTTTTTTAAATTTTGAACTGACCTTCTCCCCATATATCCAATTTCCCTTTCCCCCCTTTCCCCCTGCACCTCAAAATTTTCTCCAAAAAACCGTCCCCTTTCTCAAATGGGGGGAAACGACTCCAAAACCTTATTACTGCTCTTATTTTTTCCCCGTCTTGACTACTGCAAACCCCTTTCCTTTTTCGGTCTCCCTCCTCAAAATCTCCCCCTTTTCCAATCTTTCCAAATGCAGCACCAGGGTTGGGCTTTCTCTCCACCACTAACTGAGCCCCTACCCTGTTCCCGTCACTGCAAATGGTTGCCCATCCAGGACAGGATACAGTATAAACTCAGCACTCTCACCCATAAAGCTCTCCACAGCGCTGCTCCTCCCTACATCTCCTCCCTAGTCTCTGTCTACCGCCCTACCCGTGCTCTCCGCTCTGCTGATGATATCAGACTACATTCCTCAATCATCCGAACCTCCCATGCCCGCCTACAAGATTTCACACGTGCGGCACCAATTCTCTGGAATATGCTACCGCGGGCGATCAGGCACATTCACAACCCTCACAGTTTTAAGAGGGCCCTGAAAATACATCTTCTCGGTCTGGCCCACCAAGATCCCTAACTGCTATCACACACATCTGTCACTCCCTGCACTTGGGCACTCACAGGCACTTATCTGTATATAGATGTACTGTCAGGGTGGCAGGTTCATCCATTTTTCATGTAAACCACCCCCTATTTATGAAACATGGCTGGACCATTGTAAACTTGGCACTTCTTACCGTATGTTTCACCCATACACCCTAATAGATTGTAAGCTCTCACGAGCAGGGCCCTCACACCTTGTGTCTCATTGTAAGTACTTTTAATGTGTAATGACTGTATGTTTACCCTTGAATTTGTAAAGTGCTGCGGAATATGTTGGCGCTATAGAAATAAATATTATTATTATTATTATTATTAGTCTTATTATTGATGTTATTGTATCGACTTGCTAAGTAAAGTTAACATGTCAGTTAAGGTCCTGATGGAATACACCCCTGTGTCCTAAGGATATAAAGTAATGTGATAGACAAGCCCCTATTTTTAATATTTATGGACTGTATAGTAAAAGGGTATGTCCCTAAGGATTGGCGCATTCCAAATGTGGTTCCAATATTGAAAAAGGCATCCAAAACTGATCCTGGAAACTATAAGCCGGTAAGTCTAACCTTTGTTGCAGGTAAATTGTTTGAAGATTTTCTAAGAGATGCTATACTGGAGTATCTCACTGAAAATAAATATATACTGCTGTTCCAGCATGGGTTTATGAAGTATCAGTCCTGTCAAACTAATTTCATCAGCTTCTATGAGGAAGTTAGTTCTATACTGGATTGGGGTGAGGCACTGGATGTCATATATTTAGATTTTTCTAAAGCATTTGATACTGTGCCACATAAAAGATTGGTAAGTAAAATGATAATGCTTGGACTGGGGGAAAATGTGTGCAAGTGGGTAAGCAACTGGCTCATTGATAGAAAAGAAAGGGTGGTGATTAACGGTACATACTCAGACTGGATCCCTGTTATCAGTGGAGTACCACAGGGTTCATTATTGGGCCCTATGCTCTTTAATATTTTCATTAATGATCTTACACATGGATTGCACAGTAGAATATCGATCTTTGCAGATGATACAAAGCTATGTAAAGTAATCAACATAACAGAGGATAATGTTCTATTACAAAGGGATCTGGATGAGTTGGAGACATGGGCAGGGAAATGGCAGATGAGGTTTAACACAGATAAATGCCAGGTTATGCCCATGAGGAGGAAACATCCATTACATGACTACATGTTAAACAGAAAACCGCTAGGTAAAAGTGACATCGAGAAGGACTTGGGAATCCTGGTGGACAATAAACTTAACTGTAGCAGCCAGTGTCAGGCAGCAGCTGCCAAGGCAAAAAGGATTATGGGGTGTATTAAACGGGGCATAGATGCACATGATGAGAACATTATTCTCCCATTATACAAGTCATTGATTAGACCACACATGGAATATTGTTTTACAGTTTTTGGGGACCCTGCACAAGAAAGACAATGTAGAGCTTCAACAAGTACAAAGGCGGGCAACGTAAATAATAAAAGGACTGGGGGACTTTCAATACCCAGAAAGTTAGCAATATTAGGTTATTTAGTTTAGAGAAAAGACGGCTTCGGGGGGACATAATAAATATGTTTAAATATATTAAAGGTCAATATAGAGCTCTCACTCAAGATTCATTTATACCCAGGACTGTGTCCAGAACAGGGGGCATCCTCTACGTCTTGAGGAAAGAAAGTTTCTACATAAACATAGAAAGGGATTCTTTACTGTTGGAGCAGTGAGACTGTGGAACTCTCTACAAGAGGAAATTGTCATGGTGAATTCAATAACAGAGTTCAAAAAGGGTCTGGGTGCATTTCTGTAGCATAACAATATAATAGGTTATAGTGACTAGGATTCTGGAGAAGGGGCATTGATCCAGGAATTATATTGATTGCCAGATTGGAGTCAGGAAGGAATTTTTTCCCTAAATGAGGGCAATTGACTTCTACCTCATTAGGGTTTTTTCCTTCCTCTGGATCAACACTTTAGCAAAATAGGCCGCACTGGATAGACATCTGTTTTTTTTCGGCCTTACAAACTATGTAACTATGTAACTACTTATTAGGTCCCCTGATAAGGTCTTTGTAGGAGCCAAAACATTGTCATGATGGGACCAGTCTATTAATCTTCCTAGTGTGTAACAGCATTCAGATTTTGTAGGGAAAGGTTCCAGTCAGGGTCGTCCTTTTTGGGATGGATTCTCCGAGGTTAGGCTATAGGATTTTTGCAGCCCTTGGTGCTCAACTGAGGGGTTTTATAAGGTCAGCTATACCCTGTATTGTCTTGCATCACTGCACATATTTGCAGTGTCACCAATGGTTTTGTTTTTAATCTTTAGCTTGGTTCTTCTGTGATGGTCTTACAATAGTAATTGTTTTATTCCTAGGCTGTGTTTTTGAAGATTGGTGTTCATGCTTATTCCAAACTCATGTTCCATTGTGATGTTATCACAATGTTGTTTGTCTCATTCCATGGCTATGTACTTTTTAGAATAATTTCACACTAATGTCTGACTTTATGTCCTAAGTTTTATTTTGATTTAGCTTGTAATAATAATACTCGTTGTTTCCATGTCATTGTAATGATCTTTCAGTCATTTTCTCTTTGTTTCTTAGCTGCATTTTTAGATTTTTGTCACAAAAATGCATTTTTTTTCCTCTCTTAGGGTACATTTACACGGCTGCTTTGAATGCTGATTTTGGCATATATTCAGTGCTGAATCCGCCTCAAAATCAGCATCCAAATCTAACTGCAATTCTTCTCACACTGTTTCTTATGGAAAATCCATGTTTCTGTGCACACAGCACTTATTTTCTTTGGCGCTGATTTCTTTTCAGTGCTAAAAAATAATTAAAATGTCAATTCTTGAGGCAGACTCCCCGCTGAATCCTCACCTCACATCGTAGTAATAATAATAATAATAATAATAATAATCTTTATTTCTATAGCGCCAACATATTCCGCAGCACTTTACAAATTCAAGGGGTAAACATACAGTCATTACACTTTAAAAAATACTTACAAATGAGACACAAGGTGTGAGGGCCCTGCTCGTGAGAGCTTACAATCTATTAGGGTGTATGGGTGAAACATACGGTAAGAAGTGCCAAGTTTACAATGGTCCGGCCATGTTTCATAAATAGGGGGTGGTTTACATGAAAAATGGATGAACCGCCACCCAGACCGTACATCTATATACAGATAAGTGCCTTGTGATTGCCCAAGTGCAGGGAGTACAGATTGTTGTGATAGCATTAGGATCTTGGTGAGCCAGACCGAGAAGATGTATTTTCAGGGCCCTCTTAAAACTGTGAGGGTTGTGAATGTAGTACACTGGAGACTGAAAATCTGCCTCTGAAAATTAGCATCAAATCTAAGTTTTACTATTGCAGATTTAAGGTGTGGATTCCATACTAACTCAGCACTGCAAATCAGCAGGGTGAACCTACTCCCAAACTGAAGACAGTAGTAATATGGTTACAAAATATTTGCTTTTATTCATTGGCTATGTTGCCTTATTTAAAGGGGGTTTTGTCACAATGTAATGTTGATGTGGGATCCTTCAAAATGGGTATTTAATCACTTTTCTAAATATATGTAATTAAAAAAAGTGAAGCTTCTGAGAGCTACAGCATTGCTCAGTCCCCCTTAGTTTCCTGAAAGTTTACATTAGACACGACCAAGACACTGACAGGAGCTGATCTGGCCACGCTTGCGTGTTTGCACTTCTTATTTAATGACAGTAAACATGAAGGAGCTTGCAAGGGACTGTGGAGAAAGATCCTGTATCTTTTGTATAGAGAATCCACTTGTTGTAATGTAATTATTTGAGTAAACATTGCTGAAGCTCTCTGCTTCCTGGCTGCTCAGCCCCCACTCTCTCTCCCCCCCTGCAGCCCATTCATGATGCTGCATGTTTTATCTTTTCTCCTGAGCAGATAAAGGGTAAGGAACTCACTTCTTGGCAAAACTCTTTTAAGGTCAAAATTATGTTTGTCTTTACTCTGTAGCTGTGTTCTTTTTCTATGATGTCACAATAGCATTTATTTATGTTCATAGGTTAATGTTCCATGGCAATATTATCTCAATCATATATTATTTCCTAGGGATAGTTATGTCATGATGTTATCTCAAAGAACTCAGCCAAGGAATAAAGATAAATAATATTGTGGATTCTGCTGCCTCAATTTCATTGGAGACCTAGACCCTGGACAGGCAAGTCTGTTTACGGTAGAGAACCATCTGATGAGGTCACCTTGACATGGTAGGTGGGCTCACACATTTTAATAAAAATGGGTGATAATAAACTCAAACTTATTTATATGTAAGAGTTTTCAGCTCAAAGATAGTCAATATTATCAGCACAGGAAAAGGCATTTGTGTCGAAATAAAGCAATGATTATTTCTTCTTCCGCAGACTTTTCACTTTTAAAGAGAACCTGTCAGCTACTTTATGCTGCCTGAACGGTGGCTAGCATACAATAGCTGCAGGTTACTCACTCCTAACCCTCTGTGTTTTAGCCTGAAATGCTGCAGCTATCCTGGCTAAACACCCAGCAAAGTTACCCCAGGTGTGGAGAGATGAGTCCGATGTGCAGGGAGATGAGTCCAATGTGAGGCTTCTCTTCGTCCCCTCAGCTTAACTAAGAGCTCTCTCCCTCTAGACAAACATGGTAGAGAGCTGTCATTCAAGCTGAGGGGGTGAGGAGAAGACACACATTGGACTCATCTGTCCAGGGCACACTGGCTTCTTTCCACACCCGGGACAATTTCACTGGGTAAGATCAGGAAACCTGCAGCTATTTCATGCTGCCCATTGTTCAGGCAACATAAAGTAGCTGACAGGTTCCTTCAGCACAACAAACATATAACCAGAACAGTCCTTTCTCACTTTAACATTCCACTGGAGTTTAAGTAGCTTGGTTTTACAATCTTTCAGCACCCAAACACAAACCTTCAGCTCTAACACAAATCTCCCTGTAAAGACCAGGCTGGGGTATGAGGGTGACCTTACCCCCCAGTCTCTCCAGTCACCCCTGAACCCGAAATCCATTAAGAAAATACTACTCAGTAGCATAAAGCTACTGGTATACTATTAGTGGGGATATTCATCAATGAGGCCAGCCACATCAGTGACCCATACACACTGTCAACCGCTTTTCTGTTTGCCTCCTTACAATTTATAGTATAGTAGTTCTAAAACTCAAAATAATCCATATATTTAATGATTCCTTATGTCTTGGTGCTTGCTGCTGTACTTGTATATCTTTGATTTTACATTTCTGCATCTTAACCACTACAGCTTGCAACAGTATACTTACGTAGTTCATTATTGTTTGAATGTGCTAGCCTTATGACTTCTCGTTAGTGTTGAGCGATTGCGTTGGCTATCGAGATCGATCGATAGTCGATAGTCGGCCGCTATCGATAAGGTTTTTCGATAGTGAGCGTCGATTATGAGCAAGACATTAAAGTCTATGGAGAGCAACAACAACTTCATTATTTACCCCAAACAAGGCTGGAGAAGCTGAAATTAACATCCACAACAGTCAAATGGATATTGCTACATCTTAGGCAACAGACTTAGGTTATAAAAGTCACAGAAAAATAGTCACAGACCATTCACTGTCCCTGTCTTGTACCACAGCCTGACCCTTAAACCTGCATCACCCACAAATTGAAAAGTGCCCAAAAGGGAGTAAAGATTTGAACCATCATCTTACTTGAACTGGAAAATTGAAAATCCCTGTCCCGGGCCCCAGCATGAGCCCCAAAACCGCATGACCCCCACATTTAAAAAGTGCCGCAAAAACGAGTCTTTCAACCACCATTTTTTGATTCACTGGACATTGACTATACCTTTTCCCGGGGCCCCAGCATGAGCCCCAAAACCTGCATGGAACCCCACATTTAAAAGTGCTGGAAAAAGGAGTCTTTCAACCACCATTTTATTTCACGGACATTATATAAACCTTTTCCTGGGCCACGATGACCCAGGGGCCCGGGTTACAGTTGGGGGGGCGGTGAGAGCCCAGGCTGGCTCCGTCATCATTTAAAACGCAGGTTTTTAAAAAGCCCGATGACCCCAACGAAAACTGTCGTGCTGAAGCAGAGTGGGGAAAGGGAAGTGTGAGAACTCCAGCCTTCCCCCTAACAGTAAACCCTGGGTACGCTTGTCCCTCCGTTAGTGTGGCCAATTGAGCTTCATTGGAAATAGGGTGGTTAACGCCCCTGTACACCCAGGTCCCTATATCTTGCATTCTTTTTCTCATTTTACTCAACGTGCTGGGGGAAATGGTCTCTTACTTTGTTTCTTTCCGTGCCCCAACTCCAGTCCCTGAATAACCTAAAATTGGTCAATTTTTCCTGTACCTCCTTGAAAATTCAGGGGAATTTTTTTTAAACAGCTATTTTGTACTTTGCAAGTTTTTTAGTATTTTAAAATTCTAGAAAACACATTTTTAAAAAGGTGGAATCCCCATGCTTTGTTTCTTTTTTTTTCATTGTTTTAAAAGGGGGTTTGTTCAATACGGGGTTTGATGCTATTTTAAAAATCTTCAAAAAACAAGTCATTTTGAAAAACATGTGTCCTTAACAGTGTCCTCCCTATTCCTTTTTCGACAGCCCCACCCCCCTTTGAGACTCTTGAAAATTTTGAAGAACAAATGTCTGTTAGAAACAAACATTTTTTAAATAGGCCCTCTAGTATAGCTGCATGCACACAAAATCCCCCCAAAAATTAAAAAGATGCCCCTGACCCATTTTTGCAATTGTGAAGAACAAATGTCTATTAGAAACAACTTTTTTTCGAATAGGACCTTTAGTATTGCTGCATTTAAAAAGAAAAATGCCCCCAAAAATTCAAAGCAAGACCCTTAGCCATTTTGGTCAATTGTGAAGAACAAATGTCTCTAGAAACAAATTTTTTTATAATAGGACCTGTATTTTATTGCTGCATTTCAAAGCAGATGCCCCAAAAAAAAATTATAAAAATTTACTTCTCAGCCACGTTAAAATTGTGAGGGAGAAATGCCATTTAGAAGCCATTTCTGTTCAAAGGACCTGATTATTGCTGTATCTCACAGCAAATGACCCCAAAAAATTATAAATATGACTTCCAGCCACAAATTAAAAATTGTGAGGGAGAAATGCCACTTAAACCACTTTCTTTTCCCAAAGGCCATAATTATAGCTGTATTCACAGCAACGGACCTCCAAAATTTTGACAAGCAAAAAATTCTTAAGTAAAGTGAGTAAATGGAATACGGTGTTGTCATAAAACCCTTTGCGTCTTTTACAGTTTTCCCACAGCAAAACCAGCAAAATGAACTTTTTGGAAAAAGGGAAAAAAAATTGCAAAAAGGTGATCTTTTTAAAAAAAAGTTTTCAAGAGGACCATTTCTTTTTGAAAAGGAATGTGAAGAGCCGGCAACCTAATGGTGACCTCGGCCCAATTGGGGCCACAACATCATCAGAGATCCTGCCGATTCATTTTTGATAAAAGTCAAACGATCCACATTATCTGTAAAAGGGATGCGTTTGCTGTAATGATCCCCCAGCTGTGCTGAAGGTCCCTCAGATATGACGCTGGCTGTTGGGCAGGACAACCCCCTCTATGGGGGATGGCCCCGCTGGGCCATTCGTCCTTTTTGGATCCCAAAGTTTTGGGCCCCGGAAAATGAAAAAAAAACATGGGGTGTTGAGAGCAGATGTCTTTTGCACCATGATTTAAGTTGATTCTGTGTTTTGGGATTGTGCCCTGCATTGCATGGTGGTAGGGGGAAAAAAGATTCAAGGCACCCATTAGGCTTCTGCCCCCCTTTCCCTTCTCCCGTACGCCTACTTGGCACTCTACTGCTGTCACGTCGTGATGTTTTCCACCGTGACTTTTTGGGAATGGGAAAGCAGACGCAACGATTCTCCAGTTGATCAATAGCAAGGTCTCCTTTTCCCTGCATTTTACTCTCTTTTTTGGGGTGGGTGGAAGAAAGTGCTGATTTTTTTTGTACGGGGATCCAGGAGGGGGGCCCAAACCCGTAACTGTTTGTTCATTTTGATGGCCTTAATGCGAGGATCATTTTGGGGGAAATGGGCACCCAACCTATGTGAGAGATGGAGCCTTGTTTTCCAAAAGCCTTGGGTCGGGGGGCCCTAGAAAACTGATTTTCCTATCTTCCTCCCCCCCTCAAATTCATCCAACCTCTTTCCAAGCAGGACGTGGGGTAACATGGTGAAGGAATCCCTCCCCCTCCTCCCCCTCCACTGCTCCGGCACAGCTTCAACACAGCCCTGACTACCCTAGTGATGCCCCCTAGAGTGTGCGCCCCCTTGCACTAGCTTGGAACCCCGAACCACTGAATGAAGACCATGAAAATTTTGAAACTGTGGGCCCTTGTGGATTTGACGGGGGGAAAGGCTCCCTGTCCCCAAACTGTGTCCGTTCTCCCCCGTCGCTGGGGGACCTGTTGTTTCGATGTCCCAAAGATCGTTCCGAACTAAGATCCCACAATGCCTGCTGGGCAAGGGCATTGTCCCCACTGACCATTTTGGTGGCTTCTTCAAAAATGGCAAGGATGGGCAGAGCTCTTTCACCCGCCTCCACTCTTTTGGGGGGTTCAACACCCCGAGGTCCGTACCCCTGCTTGTCAGGCCCTGTGTCATTTGTATGCGTAAGGCATTTCGCTGTTGCCACAATCGCTGGGGCATTGGAGGGTTGGAATTCCAGGGTGTTGCCCCGTCAACAAAAGAGACGGTTGACGGGGAGGCGAGCTGTCGCTGCAACGAGCCAGGCGGGGCGAAACAGGGGGGCGAACGGCGGGGAAGTGCGAACTCAGACCCCAAACCCCTTAGAGGCAGTCCCAAAACCCGGGGAGTCTTTTTGAATTTTCTGGCGACAAAGGTTCATACAGTGCCAGGGAAGGGGTGTCTCCGCCTACCCATTTAAAAGGGGGGCCAGCAGATTTCGCCCGTTATCGCACACCCCCCTTGCCTGGGACAAGGTTCTTGTCACCCAGCCGGCTCGGTCCTTGCTTAGAGCCTCCCCAGCCCTGATGTGTGTGGACGGTCTCCAAGGCAGATTAATTTCAAAAGGCCTGGTGTCTTGGGCACGTGATGACCAGAGGACCCTTTGGGGGGAAAAAGCCCTGCACCATCCCTCGGGGTTTGAAGGCGTGCACGAGCCTGAGAGCCACCGTCACCCCCAGAGACATCCACCCGCTCACCAGTGAGTGTCACAGGATTAAGCGGCCTTGGGCCGTGCTTACTAGTGATGTGTTGTGGTGGATGGACTTTTCCGGAACAGATGCAGACAACGCGCTTGAAATTTTTGATGACCCCGGGTGGCCCGGGCGGGACGGCTTTTGGGAAAGAAACCTCTCGGCTCTGGATTTTGGGGGCCCGGGAGGGCCATGACGGGCGGAACCCCTCTGTGTCACCAGACGGGAAAGGCAACATTTTCAAAGGGCCCAAAAGCCTGGCAATGCCGACATTCAGGTTTTGGCTTTGGGAAAGGTTTGGGTTAAGTGTTTTTCTCTCCCAAACCCTGGAAGACAGAAGGCGGCTCTAGATGGCCCCTTACGGGGTGAGGTCGTCAAACTGGGGGAAAGGGAAGGGGTTTGGATGGGTCTCTGGTGGGGCTGGTGGGATTGGCGACGGTGGAGGCTGAAGCGGAGGGTGACCCCATTTATGACTTGGAGACAGGGGAGCTGAGGAACGCTTGGTGGGGGCGGAGGAGGAGGAGGCGGAGACAGAGGGGGTGCAGTGGTTGGGGCCCGGCGTCGGTTGGCCTTTTTTGGCCAAGTGTTTTCCCTCCATTTTAATATGCTTTTGCTGCATGTGAAAATGACATGTTGGTGGGGTTAAACCCCTTAAGGTTTTTTTTCCTTCTTATGCGTTTACGGCAAAGGCGGCATATGACATCGCGGGTGAATCAAGGGTTGCTCAAAAAGGGGCCCCGGCTTGAGAGGTCCTGGACCTTTTTTGACGGCGTAAGCGAACGGGGTTTGCGTGACCTGGCTGGCGGAATCATATACGGACTTCTGGACCGCCTCTACTTTTTGTGGCCGGGACCCCTTTTTGACACTACCCCATGTTTCCCCTCGCCACTGGGTGAACGCTCGCAAAACAAATTCTGCGGAAAAAGACAGGTGGATCCGCAATGTCGTCATCTCATCATCATCAACACAGGTGACTTGGTCCTGACTTTCGCATCCAGAAGTGCGGGCTACAAGCAAGGGGGGACTTCAAGGCGTTGCCCACCCCGGGATTTTGCCGATTGACCGGCTTCCTTCACCCCTTGATGGGTAGTAATGGGGCGAGCGACTAAATCATCCTTTGATCTTTTAACTGGCTTCTGACCCCCAACCGTTTTGTCATAAAAAAGGTCTTCAGAAAAGGATTATCCAAGTGGTGGGTAACGATTTAAATTTTTGGGGCTTCTGTTGGACGGGATGCTGTGATGTGATGAAGACATTTTTTGGCCGTGACTGCGAGGGCGAGGAGTAAGAGCTAAGCGGTTGATTAACATGAAGGACAGATTGGGGACGTGTTCGTTATTAGATTCACGGGCCCTGACCCCGCGATGACAGGCCCCGACGGGGCCGAACTACGATCCGTTGGCATGCGTGTTGTCGCCCACATGGAAGGGGCACCCCTTTTCTCGTACCCCTACCTCCTTTGCTACCCCCCCCTTTGCTCGCTTACCCCCTGATTTCGCTATTTCAGAAAATAAAAATTTGAGAAGGGATGGAAAAGTTTTTGGAAAGTCTCTTATTAAAAAACGACAAATCACAGCGATTCTCAAAAACCCCCTAATCAAAAAAAAATTTCTGGATTTAAATTTAACTGCAAGGTGTCTATAAAAAAAATTGGGACTGGGCAAAAGTCCAAAAAACAGTATCTGTTATTTTTGGTATAAAAAACCGTATTTTTTGCACCTTTCAATTCACCTGTGGTAAAAATAGAATTGCTGTTTTAAGATTTAGTAGATGCGGTAATGAACAATGTGGGTGTGCAAAAGTCAAAAACACTAATTTTAATTTTTGATAAATAAAGTATTTTTTGCCCCTTCAATTACCTGTGGTAAAATAAAATTGTGTTTTAGTTTTAGTAGATGCTGCGTCAATGAACAATGCGGGTGGCAAATTCAAAAAACACGTAATGTTTTTGTTTTGGTATAAAAACGATATTTTTTTGCCCCTTTAAATTCCCTGGGGTAAATATAGAATTGTTTTTAAGTTTTTAGTGATGCGCGTAATGAAAATGAGGGGTGTGAAAAAGTAAAAAAAACACGTAACTGTTATTTTTTGGGTATAAAAAACTTTTTTTTTGCCCTTTCTTTTACTGTGGTGACATGAATTGCTGTTTTAAATTTAGTAGATGCTGTCAATGAACAATGCTGGTGTGCAAAAGTAAAAACACAAACCCCTGTTAGTTTTGATATAATAAAGGGTTTATTTTTTTTGCACCTTTCAATTCACCTTTGGTGAATATAAAATTGCTTTTTTTAAGATTTAGTAGATGCTCCCACTGAACAATGCGGGTGCGCAAAAGTAAAAAAAAACACGTAACTGTGATTTTTTCGAAAGATCCCGGGTATTTTTTGGCAAAAACAACCTTTGACTACAAGATTGCTGGTTTGTAATTTTAAAAATGCAAGGGGGATAATCAACAGTCAAGGTGTAATGGGAAAATTAAAAATTGACACCTATCTGAAATGTTTACTGAAAATAAAAAGGGAGTTTTGCAGTAAAAAAGAGACCTGCGTTACAGAAATGTGGTACCCAAATATAATTCGGGGCTGCCCAAATATCCGGAAATTTTTAAATACAAACTGTTTAAAATAATAAAGATTTTCCCACTACAAGTTTACCAAAGTCTTGGTGAACTTTACCGTGTTCTTTATAGATAGAGCTTGTCTGTGTTCCCGGGGGCCCCCCCCCCCCCCCCCCACCCCCCATGAATTTACGCGGTAGATCTGCTTTAAAATTTCCCCTGTGACTACAAAAAATCTTCAAATCTCTAATCAAAACAAATTTGGGAAAGGGAAACACAGCTAATAGTAGAGGTTTCCTGTGAAAATAGACTAATTTCGCTGACTGTTTGGCCCACAGGCAGAGCGCAGGCCCCTACCCCCTATGAGACGCTGAGAGACAGAGGCTGAAACAGGAAACGTGTTCTATGTAAAACGGGGGATGTGATTTTTCCCAGCAATGCAACCATACACACCCCAGTCATGACTTCGCACACACATCTCACCCTGCTCTATTTGTAATTGTTTTGGGGCTGGCCCCCAAAAAATTACAAAAAAGGGCCCCCGAAAAAGGGCGTCTTAATAGTGATGCACAGTTTTTAAATTAAATTTACCCGATGATCGGGAAAATTTTGATCACCCAAAAAAAAACCTTGCCGATTTCAACTTTGTCGATTAAAATCGCTCAACACTACTTCTCGTATAAAGATGTTTACTTGTGTGACAGAACATGGCCAAAGGAATAAGTCAAACCCCACCCTTGGTTAAACTTGATGGACAAATGTTTTTTTTAAAACCAATTTAACTATGTAAATATTTTTATTATATTGTTACAACATAAAGGGAAATTAAGCCAAACATAAATTTTTATTTTTCACCAAAGTTTTCTTTATTCCATGTGCTCTTAAAACTAAGCTGTGATCTATTGTGATGATGTCACATAAGAGTTTAATTAATTTTAAATGGAGTTCTTTTTTCCCTTAGCACAGTTGTTCCTGTTTGGTGATATCACAAAGCATTTGACATATTTCATGGATTTGCTCCATTCTAAAAATGAACAAACCTATTTGGGCTTTATTTCCCTTTAATGTATTGTTTTTATGGTTGTGACAGAATATTGTTTTTCTTTTTTCATTTCTGTTCTCCATTTTGGATAGTTTCAGTCGTGTGTCTTATTTTTTATTATTCTAAAATTGTTCGCCAAACTATTGAATATTTGAGATTAGAGGGCAAGGCAGAGGGGATAGGTACAGGTGGCACTCCCCCATTGGGTTTTGTCATGCTGTTTGTAGCAAAAAGTGTCTATGACTAAGGCATGTTCACTGGATGTATCTCGGCCCCCTATTACCCCCCGACTGCGTTTAAAAATGGGGCGAGATCCTTTCATCATTACGGTAATCCCCAATTCTCTATAAGCCCAGCGGGGGAAAAATACACGTATACGCGTGAGTAATGAATGTCTATGGGGCCAGCGGATACCCCCCCGTCCCGCCCCCCCTCCCGAGCACACAGCGTAATTGCGGGCGAAATAGTCCCGCAATTTTTGCCCTGTAAACTAGCCTAAGTGGTTGGAGGGAGATTTACCCTTTAAATAAAGATTCTTTCTCAAAATAAATTGTACGATTAGTGATCAACTCTTAAAATGAATGTCATAAAGAAACAAAAACAAAAGGGTTTTTTTCAAAATGTGGAAAAAAATTCATTGACAAATTTTATTCACAGACAAAAAGATAAATTGGGGGCCCACTTTTCAGTACCTTCATGGTAATTCTGAATCCCTGAAGGGTCCTCTGAGAATTTTGCAAGTGGGGATTAAAATCGGGGAGATTTAAGTTAAAAAAGGGGTTTATTGCTTTATCATTTCGTGTGTTTATTGTACTTTCAGTTCTCAGCTTTTCAAATAGGGGCGTTTTTTTCCCCCCCCAGTTGGGTGTTGCTTTAAATGAAGGGGGGTGACATATCCCCCCTTCACTGTTCATGCTCGCTCCCAAGCAGTGTGCTCCCCCCCTGTCACTGTGTCGTTCCTTCCCTATGCAGTCTTTTTGTAAGAGCTGTTTGTTTACATCCCCCAGGGCCCGCATTTCAGTCTAGACAGTTTCCCCATGAACTCGACAATGATCTCTTCTCCTCTAAGCTGGAGGTTTGTTACAGTTTAAACCAGTCTTCTATGAACTCATCCAGGAGCACAGATCTGTCTCCCTTCTATGTTTACCGTAGGGGCATTAGGGACCGAGAACAAATTTTTGTTTTCTGATTTTAAACAGCTCAGTGTTACTGTGGGCTGCTGGCTGTGAGGTGAAATGTTGCGGCCCCTTATTTTAGTGTAGAGGCAGGAATGCACCTCTTGTGAATTCGCCGGGGGGCCCGACAGAATGTAAATTTGTAAACCGCAGCCAAGGACATACAAGGGGGGTGGAATCTGACCGGCACTGGGAACAGTGTTTACACAAAATGAAGATAAGGCAGACTGTGAAAACAGACAAGCTTTGCAAATGACATCCCAAATTTCAAAGTTGCTTTTTTTCATGTCTGAAAACCATTTAATTTAATGAAAAAA
>JAODAL010033407.1:0-45607 GCA_025379985.1 Phyllomedusa bahiana
CAACACCGGCAGGAGATCGGCATTTGCCAGAAAACCAAATTGGCAGATTAAAATTTGATGCCCTGTGCTCTTCACAAATGAAAACGGGGTTTCACACTGAGCACATGTGACAGAGTCTGGAGACGCAATGGAGAACGTTACTGCTGTTTGCAACATCCCCAACATGATTTGGTTTGGCAGTGGGCCAGTGAGGGTGAGGGAGACTTTTTCCTTGGAGGGCTGCACAGCCCTCTGTGTGCAAGCCAAGAGGTACACTGTCTGCCATTAGACCCCGGGATGAGATCCTCAGACCCATTGTGAGACCATATGCAGGTGCAGTGGGCCTGGGTTCCTTCTGATGCATGGCAGGGCTAGGCCTCGTGTGGTTGAAGTGTGTGAGCAGTTCCTGCATGATGAAGGCATTGATGCTATGGACTGGCCTGCCCATAGTTGCCAACTTTTGAAAATGAAAAAGCAGGAGACATTAGTGGGCGGCGTGCTACGCGGGCCGCGCCAAAATTTGCATAGCCACGCCCATCTTGACAGTATGCCACGCCCCTTCAAAAAGCCACACCTACTCCACCTAACTGCATAACGGCTTTGGAAGAAAGCCAGGTAATGCCCTTATAGCCAGTAGTAGCCCCCCATAACCAGGTAGTGCCCCCTTGTAGCCAAATAGATGCCCTCTCTGTAGCCAGGTAGAGCCATATTTGTAGCCAGGTAGATGCCCCCCTTTGTTAGCCAGGTAGATGCCCCCCCATTTTTTTGCCGGGTAGATGCCCCCATTGTTTGCCAGTAGATGCCCCCATTTTTGCCAGGTAGTGCCCCCTCTGTTTGCCAGGTAGATGCCCCCATTGATTTCCAGGTAGTGCCCCTCTGTTGCCAGGTAGATGCCCCCATTGTTTGCCAGGTAGTGCCCCCTCTGTAGCCAGGTAGTGCCCCCCATTGTTAGCCAAGTAGTGCCCCCCATTGTTATCCATGTATTGCCCCCCATTGTTAGCCAGGTAGTGCCTCCATTGTTGCCAGGTAGACCCCCCCATTGATCCAGGTAGTGCCCCCTCAGTACCAGGAGTGGCCTCCATTGTTGCCCAGTAGACCCCCCATTGTAGCCAGAGTATGCCCCCTTTAGTAGCCAGTGAGTGCCCCCATTATTTAAGCCAGGTAGTGCCTCCATTGTTGCCAGGTTTATTTGCCCCCATTGTAGCCAGGTAGTGCCCCCCATTGTACCCTAGGTATTGCCCCCCCATTGTAGCCAGGTAGTGCCCCATTGTTGCCAGGTAGGTCCCCCAATGTTAGCCAGGTAGTGCCCCCCTCTGTTGCCAGTATTGCCCCCCATTGTAGCTGGGTAAAAACCCCCCATTGTTTCCAGGTTTTTCCCCCCATTGTAGCCAGGTAGACCCCCCCATTGTTAGCCAGCCAGTGCCCCCCTAAAACTAATAAAAATAAAAAATAAAAAATCCACTTACCTGAAACCAGGCTCCTGGGAGAGCGGCCAGCTCCAGCCGATCTCCTCAGCGTCACAGGGGAAGTGATGCACCCGTGTCACTTCCCTGTGACGCAGAATGTGTGTCGGCGCACAGCCGCGCCGGACAAAACAGGGGAGGAGCAGGGGGGAGCGCCCCTCCTGCCCAATCCCCTCAGCGGACTCCGGGCGGGTGAGCCGGGCGAGCGCCCGCTGCACCCGCCTTGGAAACGGACCGGCGGCGCCAGAGTAGCGCACCACTCTACTCAGGGGCCCGGTCATTTAAAGGACCCCCGCCGCCTGCAGGCGGCGGGAGAATGCCAACTCCCCGGGAGGTGCGGGGGGGGGGGACCCCAAAATAGCGGGACCCCCCCGCCAAAAACGGGAGAGTTGGCATGTATGGGCCTGCCTGTTCCCCAGACCTGAATACAATCAAGCACATCTGGGACATCATGTCTCGGTCCATCCACCAATGCCACGTTATACCACAGAATGTCCAGGAGATGACTGATGCTTAATCCCCCCCCCCCCCAAAGAAAAAAAAATTACTCTTCATTTTTCTCCTCCCCGCCTTCCAAAAGCCATAACGTTTTTATTTTTCCACCTACATAGACATATGAGGGCTTTTATTTTGCGGGACAAGATGTACTTTCTAATGGTTTTATTCATATTACCATAGAATATACTGGGAAACCACCAAAAATCCTAAGTGGGGCAAATGTGAAAAATTTTTACTTTTGCCATGTTTGCGGGAGTTTTGTTTTTGCGGCATTCAATCTTCGGTAAATATAATGTTTTGTCTGTATTCTACAGGCTGATACGCATCCGCCAATACCAAACATGTAGGGTTTCCATTATGTTTTGGTGCCGTAAAAAAATTCCAAACATTTTCTACTCCTGAAATCTGCACTGTGGCGCCATTTTCTGCGACCAATAACGTTTTTGTACTAACACCTACGGATATCAGTGAGGCGGCATGTTTTGCGGGCTGAAGTTTACATTTTATTGCTAGCAGTTTGGAATGCATGCAATTTTTTTGATCACTTTTATTCCAATTTTTATAGGACATAAAATGACCCAAAAATTTTTGTAATAGATCGGACTTATTAGGACATGGCGATAGCAAATATGTGTAACTTTTTTATTATTTTATTTCTTTTATTTGTAAAATGGCGAAAGGGGGATGATTTGAACTTTTAATTTTTGTAATTTTTTTTATACTTTAAAACTTTTTTTTACTTTAACTTTGAATCCCCCTAGGGCAGTTCACCACTAGGGGGCGCGATCATTTGTACAGCCTATTGCATTGTATAGATTATGCATTAAGGTGTACAAAGATGGCGTTTTCCCCACTTTCTGCCTTGGGCCGGAAGTGGGGCAATCGAAAACATGGAAGTGATGGGAGCCTTCACAAGGCTTCCAGCTTAACCAATTGGCAGCCCATGATTTCGCCAGGGGTGTCCCAATCTGCAGTGAGGAACAGTGCGCAGTAACCGCCGGGTGTTAGCTGCAATTAGCCGCTAACACCCATACGTCCATGTGGGTTAAGGAGTTAATCCAGGTCTGGGAAGAGACCACTCAGGCGAACATCCTCTGCCTCATCAGGAGCATGCCCAGATATTGTAGGGAGATCATACAGGCATGTGGAGACCACACACTACGGAGCCTCATTTCCTTTTCTTTAGGCATTTCCACTGAAGTTGGATCAGCCTGAAACTTGACTTTCCACTTTGATTTTGAGTATCATTCCAAATCCAGACCTTCATGGGATATTCATTTTGATTCCCATAGTCTTTATGTTTTATTTTTATCAATGCATTCTGCTATGTAATGAAGAAAGAATTGCAACTGGAATGTTTCATTCACTGAGATCTAGGATGTGGTATTTTAGTGCACTCTTTCATTTTTTTGAGCAGTATATATATATATATATATATATATATATATATATATATATATACACCACTCGGCCACTTTATTAGGTACAAACCATGCTAGTAACTGGGTTGGACCCCTTTTGCCTTCAGAAACTGCCTCAATTCTTCGTGGCATAGATTCAACAAGGTGCTGAAGCATTCCTCAGAGATTTTGGTCCATATTGACATGATGGCATCACACAGTTGCCGCAGATTTTGTCGGCTGCACATTCATGATGCAATCTCCCGTTCCACACATCCCAAAGATTCTCTATTGGATTGAGATCTGGTGACTGTGGAGGCCATTTGAGTACAGTGAACTCATTGTCATGTTCAAGAAACCAGTCTGAGATGATTCCAGCTTTATGACATGGCGCATTATCCTGCTGAAAGTAGCCATCAGATGTTGGGTACATTGTGGTCATAAGGGAATGGACATGGTCCAGCAACAATACTCAGGTATGGCTGTGGCGTTGCAACGATGCTCAATTGGTACCAAGGGGCCCAAAGAGTGCCAAGAAAATATTCCCCACACACATGACACCACCACCACCAGCCTGAACCGTTGATACAAGCAGGATGGATCCATGCTTTCATGTTGTTGACGCCAAATTCTGACCCTACCATCCGAATGTCGCAGCAGAAATCGAGACTCATCAGACCAGGCAACGTTTTTCCGATCTTCTACTGTCCAATTTCGATGAGCTTGGGCAAATTGGAGCCTCAGTTTCCTGTTCTTAGCTGAAAGGAGTGGCACCCGGTGTGGTCTTCTGCTGCTGTAGCCCATCTGCCTCAAAGTTCGCCGTACTGTGATGTTCAGAGATGCTCTTCTGCCTACCTTGGTTGTAACGGGTGGCAATTTGAGTCACTGTTGCCTTTCTATCAGCTCGAACCAGTCATGCCCATTTCTCCTTTGACCTCTGGCATCAACAAGGCATTTCCGCCCACAGGACTGCCGCTCACTGGATGTTTTTTCTTTTTCGGACCATTCTCTGTAAACCCTAAGAGATGGTTTGTGCGTGAAAATCCAGGAGAATCAGCAGTTTCTGAAATACTCAGACCAGCCCTTCTGGCACCAACACACCATGCCACGTTCAAAGGCACTCAAATCACCTTTCTTCCCCATACTGATGCTCGGATTGAACTGCAGGAGATTGTCTTGACCATGTCTACATGCCTAAATGCACTGAGTTGCCGCCAATGTGATTGGCTGCTTAGAAAATTAAGTGTGTTAACGAGCAGTTGGACAGGTGTACCTAATAAAGTGGCCGGTGAGTGTATATATATATATATATTGTGAGCTTTAGTGGCTCTGGGATCGTGACTTCCCGTGTTCAGGCAGAGACAGAGACGTATTCCAGGTGAAAATACAGGGCTTCTGTATTTTATTTAGCAGCAAACAGAAAGTACAACGTGCAAGGCATGCACAAACAAAAACAAAACGCCTACCCGTCACGGGCTCTAACTAACAGAGGTCAGCTTTACTGTCAGTCTGCAAGTTCACCCGCTGGTTTTCCAGCAGGACTCACCAAGGCTTGAAGGTAGCCAGGGGTTGTAACCACCATAGTCAGCTTACCTGCTGACTTTTATACTCCAGGTAAACCCGGAGTGGAGTCATGGAAGTGAGCACCCACCCTGCTCTATGCTCACTCCCAATGAAAGGCCGACCCAGGAAATGGCTTCAGCCATACTAACATATTACGCATGTTAAACATATGTCGACAGTCTAAACTGTCGACACCTATTGAAGTTTGGCCTTTCATTCCCCCAAGTCTCCTTACCTTGGGGGCATGTGTTTGGACATTGAAAGGTGCATGCCAGGACACTGGCCGGGATGTACACTCCATTGTACACCCTTCCTGCTGTTGCCACCTTACAATATATATATATGCACTAAGACTTCTATTGAAATCTTAGACTCTACACATCTCAGTCTTATATGAATATCTGTAGGCTAAAGTGAACAGTTTTCTTGCTTATAGAGGTGTTCCAGGAACTAACAATGCTCGTTGGTCCATCGGAGCATGGGTAAAATGGATAAAACTCATACTTACCCTCCGGATGCTCCCATTCACTCCCGGCTGCCTGGTCCGTACATCCCGGATGTAAGCAGTGAATGTTCATCGTTCATTTGAAAGCTGCAGCCAAACACAGGCAACAACATCATCTGCACATTACCTCTGTGGCCTGTAATTGGCTGCAGTTGTCAAATGAATAAAGACTTTTCACTGTTCAGTGGGGAGGTACGCACCGGTAGCCAGGAGTGAATGGGAACATCTGGGAGGTAAGTATGAGTTTTAACTTCTATTTTTACTCATGCCCCGATGGACCAACGAGCATTATTAGATCCCGGACTACGCCTTTAAGCGACATGGTGTCAGGAGCTAAAGGTCGCCTTAAAAATTGAGATCTTTGTCTATGTCTAGCAAAACATAAACGGTCGTTTATTACCTGGACAAAGGTTCATTAGTAACAATGTTTTAAAAGAAAAATAACTATCAGTGTTTGTGATAACAGAAAATAAAGGGAACTTGAGTGTTTTTAACTGTATAGATCAATGTCATTACTTTGCTTTCTTATGCAACTTATGTTGGTTTAGCATGGGTGTTACTGACCTTTATGTTATTTTAACCCAATTCTAATTGATAATGCTAATCTAAGAACAGCAGAAAGCTTTAGGTTAAGGAGACAGGAAACCTATCAACCCACAACTGCACTTTTAACAATTGTTTTTGTAATATTTAGGGTCACATTGTTTGCAGGGGAAACTACGATGAAACAGAAAAACACCCCAGCACAAAGAGCACCTTTAGCTCCTTAAAGGGAATGTGTCATCAAAAAATGACTTATTGTTTAACTCCCATTTTTATGTTAAAACACATTTTTTTTAGGAAATTTTTGGTTATGTTTTTTTAATTTTCCATATCACTTTCAATATTTTGTAATAATTCTTAAGTCCTGCAGTTTTCACTTTGGCCACTAAGCCTTATAATCGTCTGACACTTCCTGTTCTGTTTAGAGAGCTTTTCAGTAGTGTGCTCATTGTCAGTAAAAGCAAGGGTCAAACTGAAAGGAGACACCATTGTGCACAGAATCCACCAGTCACAAGAGGAGATGTCACAGCTCCCAATCTCGCCTCCCTTCACAGTAATTTATTCCTAGGTCACAGAGTATACCTAGAAAACTCTCCCATACAAGTCTATGGGACAGAATCTGTCTTAAGAATCCTATGTGCATGAAGCTGCTGTAAAGCATCTCTCTGACTGCTGTTAAAGCAGTGCAAGCAAGAATGTCTTCCCCACAATCACATATAGACGACTGAATACAGAAATCTACAATCAGGAAATAAAAACGGCTAAGAGGAAAAGAATATGGATCAGGGTCTCGATTTAAGTAAAAAAAAAAAAAATTGGCAACAGATTCCCTTTAAAGTTGGAATCACAAATGTAGTTTTTGCTACAGTTTTTGAGCCAAACACAGGTATGGGACCAAAAAGAAGAAAACGTATAAAATAAAGCCACCCTGCTGTGAGCTCTAAGGTTGAAAAACGACATAAGAGCATCTAGGTCCATCTAATATCCTGCAATACTGAGCGGGAGAAAGCCAAATAAATCCCTTAAGGATAAAATCCATTTTGGACTAAATAATATGTCGCCCCCTAGTTTGCTTTTTTTGTGCAATGCATGTACACAAGTAACAATCACTCTGGTCACGAGTGGTAGTGACCTATACAGGGTTACTGGGATTTCAGGTTTCTTGTCATTACCTTGGAAATTCATGAGTAAAAAGCAGACTGCAATCTACATCAGCCATTATTGTGTTTAAACACCTGTGGATATGTAATGTTTTTGCTGATAAACCTGTTACCAATAGTTCTAAAGGACTGTTTCTGGCACTTTTATAATATAGCACTTTTATCAAGGTCCAGACAAGGGGTAGATAGGATAGGTGGCTTATCCAAGGTATCATTGAAAACAGCGGGCACAATTTATTGGCTACAAAACCTGAAACTATAATCTGCCATTCGATTTCTTTCTACAATCAAATACTGTCCAAGCTGCTGGTAATAGTGTAGGTGTCTTGGAGTAATGAGTGCTTTCTTCTGTGAAAACCTGCCTTGGACACCAAGAGGGCTTATTCTATCCCTAAATATCATACAAAGAAGTAGACAATTACCGTATATACTCGAGTATAAGCCGACCTGAGTATAAGCCGAGGCACCTACTTTTGCCACAAAAAACGGGAAAGCTTAAAACGAGTATAAGCCTAGGGTTGAAAATGCAGTGGCTAATGGTGAATTTTAAAAATAGATACCAATAAAATTACATAGGCAGTTTAATGTCCCCCATAGGCAGGTATAGGCAGTTTAATGTCCCCCATAGGCAGATATAGGCTGGTATAGGCAGTTTAATGTCCCCCATAGGCAGTTTAATGTCCCCCATAGGCAGGTTATAGGCATGTATAGGCAGTTTAATGTCCCCCATAGGCTGGTATAGGCAGCTATATGTCCCCCTAGGCAGGCTATAGGCAGGTAATTGCTCGCATAGGCAGGTATAGGTCCTCATAGGCAGGGTATAGGCAGGTATAGGGCCGTATAGGCTGGATATAGGAAGGTATAGGTCCCTCTAGGCAGGCTATAGGCAGGTAATTGCCCCCATAGGCAGGCTATAGGCAGGTATAGGTCCCCCTAGGCAGGTTATAGGCAGGGTATAGGCAGTACTAGGTAGGTATAGGTCCCCCTAGACAGCCTATAGGAAGGTATAGGTCCCCTAGGCAGGCTATAGGCAGTACTCGGCAGGTATAGGTAGGTATAGGCAGGCTATAGGCAGTACTAGGCAGGTATAGGCAGGCTATAACAAGGAATTGGCAGGTATAGGCAGGCTATAGGCAATACTAGGCAGGTATAGGCAGGCTATAGGCATTACTAGGCAGGTATAGGCAGGCTTATAGGAAATTAATAGGAAAGGTTAGGCAAGTGTAGGTAGGATTTTAAAACAAAAAAACACCCACTTACCTGGCTCCCCACTGCTCCGTCTCCCTCGCCGCTCCGCCTCCTCGCTGTCCGGCCTCCTGCGCGCTCTCCTGCATCTTCTCGGCACAGGCAGGTTGATGTCAATCAGGCCGCGCACGCAGCTTGATGACACACGCTGCCTGTGCCGGAACCTCCGGACAGCCGCGCGTTTGTGGCCGCTCCCGGAGTCCACTGCGGAGCAAGGAGCGCTCGCTCTCTGCGCCGCAGTGGTATCTTCCCCTGTATGCGCTCCGGAGGAGTCGCATGCAGGGGAAGAGATCGGCAACAGCGCCCGGGCCCAGGCAGTCCCCGGACGCTGTCGGCTCACTCGGCATTCAGCTATTTGCGCTCCCTGAGGAGTCACGTATAGCTGAAGTGTCCCTGCCGGCACACGGGCCATCGCAGCGCCCGAGCACCGACAGTGACTCGAGTAAAACCCGAGGGGGGTATTTTTCAGCACATTTTTTGTGCTGAAAAACTCGGCTTATACTTGAGTATACACGGTATACAGATTCTTTACATAGGTGGTCTTTCAGCTTATCCTTAGCACAAGTTATATGAATGAAGACCATGATTTTCTTACAGTCCCCTCCCCCGGAGGCTTAGGTGGGTGAGTTGTAAGGTACATATAAATTACTTCTGCTTAACACTTGTAATCTATTTCCGTAGTTTAATAAACCACGGCCCATCCTGAGAGGTTGCACAAAGGGATAACCTCAGAGTGTTTTTCTAGCTAACATAATACTTTGCTTGTTAAGACAGACATGAACACCCAGGTTTAGACCAGAAAATTCAAGGTTACAGGTCTCTTGTCATGAGAAAGCAATTTTTTTCTTGTTACTTAGGTCTGATGGTATTGTTCTCATAGTGTCCTCTAGCAATGTAGCTAATATTCCAAAAATTACCCAAACATAAGCATAGCTTTTTTTTATGGATTATGTAATATAACTCACTAATTATAATGTAAAAAATAAAATTTGTAACTCCACTATATTACCAATATAGTTTGGGCGACTTTGTCCCATTAGGGCTGCACCATTTTTTGGGGTGTATTTTGCACCAAAAAACTGTTGACACCGTATTCTCTACAGAAACGAACTGTCATACACCAAAACTAGGCGCATTTGACACTTTTGAATGCGCCTAAAGTAGGCGCATCACATATGCTAGCAATGATATGCTATGCGCCTTTTTTTGGTATATGCCTAAATTAGGCACATTACATATGCTCTACAAGGTATAGCAAAACCAGATTTTGTGACAGGTTTATTTTTTTCAGGCGCACTATACACTAATTTAATGCACCTTAAAACTGGCGTGGAAGCATCTCTTTTCTGACGTGTCGCCCTATATGTTCAATAAAGTTCCATCAATTGGCACAGTAGTATATACGTATATATATGTATAGTGTATATGTATAGTATTCATACCCCTTGAGCTGTTCCTTATTTTTAAACCACAGTTTAAATCACAGTCACAAACTTAAAGGGGTTGTCTCACTACAAGGATTGCTTTTTATGTTAAAGATCTTCCAAAAACAAGTCACTTTGTAATATGTGTATTAACAGTGTTTCCCACCTATTCCTAGATATCCCCTCTTGTATGGGCTGCTTTAGGTCCCCTATAGTACAGACCTGGTGTCCCTCAGTAGTAGCCAGTAGAAGCCAAATAAACACCCCCGAATTCAAAAATGAAACCCCTATAACAGGTCTAAGGTAAGATAAATCGATTTTAGTGAGACAACCCCGTTAACTGTATTTTATTGGTATTTTATGTGATAGAGCAACACAAAGGAGCAAGTATTTGTAAAGTGTAAAGAAAAGGATATGTGCTTTTCCAAAGTTTTGTAAATTAAAGAACTAAAAAGTATGGGGTGCATATGTATTAAGCCCCTGTATTTTGATACCGCTTAATAAAATCCAGTGTGAACAATTGCCTTTAGAAGTCACCTAATTAGTAAATGGAGTACATCTATATGTTATTTATTCTCACTTATAATTACAGCTGTTTTGTGACGGCACCAGAGGTTTGTTAGGGCATGTCCCCACCGCACGGGTTTTCGGACGGTTTTTCAGGCAGTTTGCGGTTTTGTAGACCGGCTGAAAAACCGGCCGAAAATGAGCACAATTGTGCTCTATAGAAAACCCGTGCAGCAGTCCCCACTGCACGGGTTTTCCGTCCGGCGGTTTTGCTGCCCGCGGTCCGGCCGCAAAACATTGTGCTAGCACAATCTTCCGTCTGGTTTCCGGACGGAATATGTGCATCTCAATGTGAAGGGGGAGGGCTTTTCTCCGCTCATGGTGGAGAAAAGCCGCCCCCCCCCTCCCCCGTGGCCGTTGGGACGGCCGCAAAACAGTGAAGATACCGGTCGCATAACCGACCGGTATTTGTCACTTGCCGTGTAAACGGCCCCTTAAAGAACTTTGCTGAGCCACCAGCATAATTAGAATCAAGGTACACACCAGATAGCCCAGGAATAAAGTTGTAGCAAAGTATAGGTTTAAAAAAAAACAAAAAAAAACTCTGAACACTGTTTAATCCATCATCTGTAAGTGAAAGGAGTAAGGCAAAACTACTGACCTACCAAGACATGACTGTCCACCTAAACTGACAGCCCAGACAAGGAGAGCACTAACTAGAGAAGCAGCCAAGAGACCCAGGGTCACTCTGGATTTTCTGCTGAGATCCACAGCTCAGGTCACACAGGACAACTAATAGTTTTGTTCTAATCTCCACAAATCTGGCCTTAATGGAAGAAGAAAGCAATTTTTGAAAGGAAGCCATAAGAAGTCCCATTTGCCGTTTGCAAAAAGCTGTGTAGGGAACACAGGAAGCATGTGGAAGAAAGGGCTCTGGTCAGATTCGTCCAAAATTGAACTTTTTGGCCTAATTGCCAAATGCTATGTGTGGAGAAAAGCCAACACTGCACATAAGGCTTTGCTTCAGCAGGAACTGGAACGCTGGTCAGAGTCAATGGATGGATGGAGCTAAGTACAGGGCAATCCTGGAGAAATACCAGTTAGAGGCTGCAAAAGACTTGAGACTAGGGTAGGTTCACTTTCCAGCAGGACAATGACCCTAAACATACAACCAAAGATACAATGGAATGGTTTAAATCAAAGTGTATTCATGTGTTAAAATGGCCCAGTCAAAGTCAAGCCCTAACTGGCTGGAAATAGCTTTGCTGTTCACAAAAGTTTGCCAACTAATTTGACTGAGCTAGAACTATTTTGCAAAGACGAATGGGCAAAACTCCCAGCCTCTAGAATTGCAAAGGTGGTAGAGACACCAACAACAGACCTGTAACTAAATGTGTTCCTACACAGTATTGACTTGGGAGACTGAATACATATGCATGCCACACTTTTCATTTTTTTAATTTGACATACATTTGGAAAGGCACATAGCATTTTCTTTACAATTCACAATTACTTGCTACTTTGTGTTGCTCTATCACAGCAAATATCAATAAAATAAATTTTATTTGTAAGTTTGTGGCTGTAACATTTAAAAATGAGGAACAGTTCAATGGTTATGAATACTTTTGCAACTCTCTGTATGATGAAAAGAGTTATATAATTTTTAGCACTAAGACTAAACAAAATATGTCTAGTGCTTTTCTGCCCTATGCTGCCCAAGTAAAAAATATAAATCACATGCAAAAAAAAGATAAAGAAAGCATTCAGATTTTACTGCTCTATAGTATTACAACACTGATGGACTCTAAACAACAAGCAACACAAGAAGTTCACCTCCAGTTACATGAAAAGACAATACAAAGCGTATCAATAAAAAAGACCACCCAATGACTACCCCTTATACCAAAGCCTCTATCCCTGACCTAACCCTAACATCTTTCCCTAAAATATGTCCTTAAAGGAGTTGTCTCATTAATAGCTTTCAGCCTCTGTCTGTGAATGGGAGTTGAATTGAGGGGCTTTGCTAGCTTCTCTGCCTCTTCCCCCTCCCTCTTCCCCCTCCCCTCAGCACACAGGCAGCTATCCGGGATTGTTGCCAGAGTTACCCTGTGTGTGCCTCCCTAGAGAGGTCTATGTTTGCAAATAGTGTTCCTATACCCTCTGCTTAGCTTACATATCTCCACATCTCCAGCAACAACAAACAAACCTCTCAGAACAGCAGCAGGGAAGCTGCAAAGTGTTACTAGGAGTGTCCCTAGTACAGCACAGCATGAAATGTTCACAATCTGTATAGTATTATTATAGTTACAGCTCGAAGACATTCATGATTATAGTAAAAAACAGGGTAACTGCTGTCACATCTATTGATCAGCCTCATCTCTGCTTAATCTGTGTAGAGAGCAGGGGGAAGCAGGCACACACAGGGTTAATCCCGGCCAGCAGGGACATAGAAGCCAGAGTCCTCCTCCCCCCCCCTCTACTACAGAAGCTTCTGTGAAAGGGGGCTCTCTGCTCCGCCCTGTCTTCAAAGGTGATGAGTCATTCAGACCTGACAGCCAGTAAGATAAGGAATAAAACAGGTCTGCTGCTATAGAAATTTGAGAAGCTGAAGCACTCCTATGAACAGGGCCTAGCTCAAAATCAGTAGGACATTTGAAATGAACATATATTGCAAAGCTGCTTGTTTTTTAAAGATCTTTTAATTAAAACCCAATCATTGTAGCGAGACAACCCCTTTAAGTTAACAATTGATCCTAATATAGAAACTAGACAAATACCAAATTCATATTTCTCAAAAACTAGACCAAACAAGTCTGAGATAAGAAACAAGATAATTAAGACTGACAATAGACAGGTCAGAATTATCCAACACAGCAATACTAGAAGGATCCAAACTGCTATTTTCTGCACAAACTGCCATTTTCAGCTCAGTATAAAGTATGCCTATGAGCTCAGGTGTGCAAGTCAGGCCAGCTGACAAGCAATGATCCTGAAAAGTTGCCATGCAACTGCTCCAAACAAACACAGACAACAAGACAGACATAAAAAACAGTGACTCCAGCGGCCTAAAAAGCAGAAAAAGATGAAATGTCAGGAGGATTGATGCCATTCTTACCATTACCCCCAACCCTCTTCAGAGAAGGCTGAAAAGCCCTTATTCCCGGGATTACCTGGATTAGCTGCATGAAATAATAATAATTTAATAATCTTTATGTAATGACCAGCAGTGTCGGTATGCACTGACACCATAGACGCCGGGTGTTTGGTGTGGATCCTCTGTGATCACCGTGGGCAAGATGGTAAAGGTGTAGACTACACCAGGGAGCGGAGTCTGAGGGGCCTCCGGTCTTCACCGGAGCCTGCCGCAAGGGCGGATGGACTTCGCTGCGGGGAACCCCCAGGTCGCTACCCCTGACGTGACTACCCATGGTGACAGCTGAAGTGCAGGACAAGGACATTAGGTGCTGGCAGAGATAACGGGTCACAGGCTGGTGTAGTCATAGGTAGATGATAGAGTCCTAGGCAAGACAGCAGGCAGGTACAAACAGGCATAACAGCAGGTAACAGCAGAACAGAGGTACAGGAACAGCAACCTGGACAAAGCGGGGTTAAATGAAGACTGGAAGCTGGTCCCAGGCAGGTAGCCGACAGGCAAGACTGCTGGATACAGCAGAATAAACAGGTAACAAGCTGAGAGGCTAAACATACAGAGGGACAGACAGGCATAATGACAGGTAACAGCAGGACCACACAGGTCAGGAGCTCAGGTGGGCATTAATGAACTGATCCCGGAGCAGAGACAGCAAGTTCTTTAAATCACAGGAGGTCGCAGATCATTGGCCAGGTAATTGGTTCACTGTCCCTTTAAATCCAGCCCGGTAAGCGCACGAGCACCCTAGGGAGCCTGTGCTGACCCAGACAGAAACAGGAGTGAGAATAGGTGGGTAGGAGCAATAACATGGGACACAGCAATTGGTATAGGAACTGGGGACACAAACAGGCGAATAGACATGTCCGTGGTCCACAACAGCGCCCACAGTGTCAGTGGAGACAGAACAGAGCAGGGACCCGGCTATGTCTGTGGTCCAGAACGAGGGCAGCGGCATGGAGTGTTACACTCTATTTATAAAGGGCAAACATATTCCACAGCACTTTACAATTTAGAAAGGCTCTTATCCAACGGTCAGCATGAATAATTCTCGCTGGTTCCCAAGACTTCTACTCTGGACAATAACCCGACAACTCTACAAAAGAATAAAGCTTACTGCCACGCTGACATGAGCAAGAACAGATGGGGGCCTACAGACAGATGTCCTCAAAGGAGACACATACTTAAGGGGGGACAATGGAAGGTCCTGGGCATTCTGATGCTTCTGGGCATGTCTAACATAAATGTAACTGGATTAATATGATTTATAATCTTGAAAGAGCCAATAACTTTAGGGCCCAATTTACCACTTAGTTTATGTACAAAAAAGAAAAAAGGAAACAAGAGCTCCCTAGTATAATCCAGCTTTTACACAGCATAAATCTGCACAGGCTTTTAAATTAATGCAGAGTACCTTGTAGCTGGAATCTTCTTTCCCTGAAATGTGGAGGTCTTAACAGACACCAAGAGAGGTAACGATAGAGGTTCCCATCTTTATTGAGGTCGCCTTGCTGATTGACAGGTGGGCTTAAACAGTTTTGATAAAAAATGTGAACTAAGAACCTAAAGCCCTTTTAGACAAGGGCTGTAGTTTTGTATCTAGGAGAGCACGTACAATAGGTAATATTATCTCACCTAGTTTGTTTTCACGCAAAAGCAACAAAAGAGCCAGATGGTTGGATTTTGTGGGCTCATTCAAATGTGGCATCAGTAGATGTAACATGTGCAAATATATTGGTGAAGAGTACTCAGTTTTCTCTTTTTCAAGTGATAAAATTTAATTTAAATTTCCTCATTTGCAAATTGTCGTAGTGACCATGTGGTTTACATGATCTGGTGCGATATGTGCAGGCTCCAATACATTGGTTGTACTTCTCGGAGTTTGCACATTCGCATCAGGGAACACATATATGACACTAAACATATTGGCACTAAAAATCTTTTCAGGTGCATCAAAGCACTTTAAGGAATTTCATGCAGCTAATTTAGACTATTTTAAGGTAAGGGTTTTAGAAGAGGTTCCTAAACCCGTGAGAGGAGGTGATTGGAGAAGATTACTTGCATACAATGAGGCGTATTGGATCCTTACTTTGGATACACGCTATCCCAAAGGGTTAAATTATAAATCAGATCTGCTTTATTTGTATTGAGATTTACTTCTATTATTCATATCCAAGTTCTTTATTTTTTTAATATATTTTAGATCAGCATATATTAGTGAGGAGTCAACCTTTTAGGTGCCGCATCTAACTCTAGTGTGTTTTCTGACTAGCACATACTGTTCAACATTGGACAATGTGGGTAGGAAGGAGTTAATTCTCAGGTGCTGTATCTAATGAGTGCAGGAAGAGTATTTATTGTCAGTTTTTTTTTCTTCTTATGTTTATTACGACTAAGAGCCAGCTTTTTGGCTCGAAACGCGTTAAAATGGCTATTGATAATGTTCTTAACCATGTTTTTTTAAATGGTTTCAATAAAGTTGCGTCTTTTATAACTATTTTGACTTATCTGGATTGTCTCACCACGAGTGCTGGAGCTACATTTGCATCTGTTTCCTACGAACCTAAAAATGTTTCATGTATTCTAAGTAGCAGAAATGCTTTTCCAAAACTTCCTATTTTCTTTTTGATAGTTTTTTAGGGCTAGTAGTGTGCTGCTGATATTTGATTGTATTTAAATCTCCATAGACTTGCGTAATTGAATTCCATTCTATGGTTTTGCCAACGAAACCCTTTTTTTTTTTCCCCTTGTTCGCAGGTTTAGATAAAGCATTTACCTTTGTAATTGAAATGCGTACTCTTTTAAAATCCCAGCCCACGAGAATAAAGAAACAATTTAAAAACAAAGGGAAAAAAGATACTCTCTCTACCCCTGGCCCTTTTGGTTTTTCCCCGCGCCAAAAAATAGGGAAAATTTTAGTGTCACCTAAAATTGCAAAAAACTACGCTTTTCTTTTAAATTTTATTCACATTTTTTTTCCTTAAGAAATTTAATACATAAGTTATAGCCCCAACTACCCGCCCCTAAATTTGTGGGGCCCTGAGGTGGACTCAGTTATGCCGGCGGGAAGGCAGCAGAAAAACCCCTATAAAATTTTTCATATACTGTCTTTAAAAATCCTGCCCCTTGTTAAGAAAGGGAAACTTCAAAACGCCCCTATAAAAATGAGCGCATTAGCAGGGAAACCCATGTTACAGAAAAAGGAAAAAAAAAGTAGAACTAAAAACATTTTGTACCAAATTTGCCCAACCCAAAAAACTGACACCAATCTTCATAAGCCCCCAGGAAATAACAGCTGAGGTATTTTCACACTTGATTCACGTTTGACCATTAGAGAGCAGAGAAAAGTTCAGTGTAAGTCAAAGTGCACAGATCCCTCCAAAACTAGCTACAAACAAAAACCCTGCCCAAAAAAAATTTTCTCATAATTCCATAAAGTTTCACCACATGCTCAAAAAATAGAAGACCCAATATCCAAAAGGAAACCCCAGAAAATGTAAGAATGTGCTATTTTCAATTGTGTTTTAAAGGAAAAACTTTAAATCTGTTTAAATCTTACCCCTATGAATTATCAGATATTTTTGTCAAAACGGTTTTTATGTTTTTTATGTATTAACCCTTATTGAAGTTTAATATTTTACACAGCTTTTTTTGGAAAGTGCACTGCCCGGCCGCAAGAGCATAAAAAAAACCAAAAAAAATTCCTTTTCCCCGGGGATTGAGAGAAGTTCAGGAATGTTTTTTGCAAATGCCAAAAAATTTGCGTAGATTTAGGGGGATATGAGGTTCGCAACAGAAAAATTAGCAATGAAAAAATAATAGTGTTTAAAAAGTTTTTAAAATTATACCCCCGTGATTAAAGCAGGCTATACCCCCCCAACATGCCGGGCGTTAATTTCTCAGCTCTTAAGCTGTTGACAGTGTAATCACCAAATTTTGGGAGGGGAATCTTTTTTGGATAAGGGTAGAAAAAAAGATAATTTACCCCAAATTATATCTAACCATCTTACTAAATTTTCCCCAAAAATAAAAAAATGATATCTCCCAAAGACCGGGTAACAACAAAAAAATCCTGTTTTTTGTTGTTGGTTTAGGGTGGGAAAGGGCATTTAACGACCAAAGGTAGGGCCTGAGGTGTCTTGTCAAAGGGAAGATTCACATCCCAATAATTTACCCCAAAACGCATGTAGGCCCCCAAAGGATCAGGAGGGATCTTTAATTTTTGTGGGCACCTAAGGACCAGTTATCTTACCCCCATACCTCAGAAAATCAGGGATTTGATTAATATTATAATCTTGTTTTTGTGCCCTGTAATCAATACAAGGGCGGGGACTGCTCTTTTTCACAAAAATGAAAACCAAAAACGATAAACCCTTCTCTAGGTTTTTCTTTATATAGCCTAGCGAGTCTTAAGAAAAGAAGGGGGAATAAGTTTCCTTTTGAAAATTTTTGAGCAGAATATAAAGTCAATGGAAGCATGTGGACTGGGGTGCCCCGGGCCCCCTAGTGGAATTTCATTGAGGGGCCTCCTTCAGTATTGTAAATGCTCTTTACTTGTTCTTGCTTTTTTATCTTTCTCTTATCTTTTGTCTTTCCCCAAAGGGTGTTTAATTTAATAAAACTCAGGCTACAGGGTTGGGCGGGCCCCCCCTGGGGTTTCCCCTTTTTCTCCCGTGGGCACTCTGAGTGGAGAAGTCATATTCCCCATGAGGAGTAGGAACAAAAAAAAAATCCCCCAAAATCAGCATCAGCAGGCAGACCTTGTAGAACTAAAAAAAAATAAGGGATTTAAAAATATCATTTTGTATGCCCTTTTCCTATTCGACAAACTTCCCTGTACCCCCAAAAAACACGGTTTGAAGGGCCCGCACTGATACCCAAAAAATAGGGGGGAAATTTAAATAATATTAAAAAAATGGATAAGAATTTTAAAGCCACCCTTTAAGGGAGGTCAGTCAAAAGCCCTGGGCTCTTTAAAGGCACTGAATTTTCCCAAAACCTGAGCCCAAAAAAAAATCTATAAAGTTTTTTGGATAGCGATGTATACAGAGGGGCCACACGGAAAAAAAAAAAACAATTTTTCCGGACATAAAAACAAAAAATTTTTTTGGGGAAAAATTTAAAATACCCCGAAGACCCCTTTTGTTCCTGGGCTGAAATGTTTCCCCGCTTTGGGGGACATTTCCCTGGTAATTACCCCTTTTTTCAAAAGGTAGAACAGGCCCAAAGTCTCCTTTTTTCCCCCATTGGAGAGTCGAGGGGCCAACAAGGAGGAATTATACCCCTAATCTTACCCTCCCCGAAAAAGACCCCAAATATTCAGTTTACAAGGGGTTTCTTCTCTTGTTTTTCTTCTCTCCAAACAAATAGAAAGCAGAAAGGACGTTTTATGTTAATTTTATTTGCCCTTGGAGTGCTGAAATGAAAAAAAAAAAATATGCCCAAAAATTAAAAAAAAAAAATTTTTTTTCCCAGGAAAAGTTTTTTTTTTTTTTTTTTATAAGGGAAATTTTATTTTTTTTCAAATTTTTTTTAAGCAAAAAGAAAATATTTTCAACAGTTGACAATCAAGAACGTCAGAACAACCGGTATTACAAACTCAACATTAAGTTTACTATCCATGAAATAAAAATTTTTTTCAAAAACCCCAAAATCAAGTAAAATATGTGACCATTGCCCCCCCCGTTCCCCCCCAAACAGGAATTTGGTTTTAACAAAAATACTTTTTATATTGAAATGTGCCCTTTTAAATTAAGGGTATCGCTTTTTGTCCAGGCCTTTTCATTGGTTTTTTTTTTTTTCCCCCTTAAAACAAATTCAAAAGCAATGTCCCAATTTCATTTTTTTAGTTTTAAGTTATTTCAATGAGTTGTGGTTTTTCTTTCTTTAAAAGAAGGGGCGCAAAATTTTTAGTGTAAGTGCAGGGAAAAAAAACTGTTTGATTTATATCTGCTTTCCTGTAAGCTTGTAAAGGGTGGTCTATGCTAACCCCACGAGGGGCCAGAGTTGAAAAAAAAAAAGGTGCAGAAGAAAAATGACACCGAATTTACGTAGAAGGGTTTTTTCATGTACAAACGCGGTTCTTTCTATAGGTACATTTTTTGGGAAAAAAAATTTCAATGACAATGTTGGGGAAAAGGCTGAAACTTTTGAGGAGCAGGGGTGGGGAGTTTGAACCTTTTGGACGTGTGAGGGGGGCCCAAAGGACCTTGCAAGGTATTTAAAAAACCGTAAGTAAAAGGGTCTATGAGTTTAGGCCTATTACAGATTCTTTGGAACCAAAAGCTTCAGGACAAATAATAATGGAAAAGTATGTTCTTCGCATGTGCAGATAGTTTATTATCAGAATAGTGTATGGTTTCAATATAAATTTAAGGGAGGTAATAGAGGAAAACAATTACTCTGAAGGTTACTTCAAAGTTTCTGCAACATCAGAGCTTTAATTTGCATAAACTCTACACCAGCTCATCTCATTTCTTGACATGAAATCCGTAGAAAGTTGTCACAGCTGTGGATAATTTTACATTGCATGCACTTCTCCTACAGGATCTCCCGCACAGAACATTCCTGAATGATGAAGTCTCTGGAGCAACCCTTTCTCAAGATTTCCGAACAAATAGTTTTCAGGTGCAAACAACTGGATCTCATAGATGTAAACTTGCAAAGAAAGCCATGCTTGTTATGGAGTATTCCACCCACTGATTATATTTACTGTATGTTCAGAAGACATTTCTATCTGTGATACTTCTCCCAGACTCTCCTTATTGTTGTTATATATTGCAGTAATAGTCACCTACATTTACGCTGGGGTTCTCATGTTTTGTTACTCTATGCATTTTGTTAAATGCAGTGATTATGTGATAAAAAGGGATATTCCCTTCACAGCATGGGCTGCTGGAAGAGTGATTGCTGTAAAGTAAGCAATTTTTAAAATACATTGTAAAACGGCACAAGGTGCCGGGTGGATGGCTGTTACCCTGTTTCCCCGAAAATAAGACACCCCCGAAAATAAGACATAGTGCATTTCTTTTTATGCAATTCAGAGTTTGGCTGCTTATGCTGATGTTTGTGATGAAATCACTACAGTACATTGATACATGTTGATGTTTTGTTCAACAATAAATGTTGAAAAACATCCCCCTAAAATAAGTCTTAGCTCGTCTTTAGGAGCAAAAAATTAATATAAGACACTGTCTTATTTTCGGGGAAACAGGGTATGTATCACCAAGGTGCCTGGCCTGCGGTGACAAAATATGTCCCATCAGCTGAAAACGTATTCTGATTGTTGCTAATTAAAAGCAATATTTTAGCGGTGATTGAGCTATAGCAAAATAACATAACTAACAGCATGTGCAACAATCTGAACAATTGTCTTGCAAAAAAAAAAGTAATCATTCAAATTGATCCTGAATGCTGATTGAATCAAGGGCAAGATGACACGTGCACAAGCAACCCATATTCTTTAAAAATAACATAGACTGGTTGAGTTTTAACAAAAATTCCCAGCTGTAATAAGTGCTAGGTCTCTACACGTTGTCAGATTTTAATTGTAGGCAAGGAATGTTCTAATTCACTGACAGAGATCTTGAAATTAGAGACACTTTAAAACACAAAGTACACCAGTCAGCCTTAGCTTTAAACCACCTTCCCAATGTTAGGACTTAATACCACCATAACAAATGTGACCCATTCAGACATGAACTTCAAAAGACCTCTAAAGGTGTCCTATGGTGTCTAGAACCAAGAAGCCACAGCTATTGGGAGCAGTGTCATGAAGAGGTGGACTTCATCTATAGTAATGTTTAGATAGGCGATACGTGTTTAAGAAAACTCCACACAAATGCCAGGACCCAGGTTTTCCCAGCAGAACATCGTCCACTGCTTGTATTCTTACTGTCCATTCTGGTTTCATGTTTTCCCCAGGTAAGCAACATACATGCACCCAGGTGTCCACATGATGTAAAAGGAAATGATTCCTTATGCTAGGCCACCTTCTTCTATTACTTCATGGCTCAGTTCTGATGCTCATGTGCCCACAGTAAGGCCGTGTTCACACGGCTTATTCAAGCCGTAATTGCGGCTTGAATAAGGGGCGGGGGCGCTGCCCGCCGGCCTCATAGACTTTCATTATCTACGGCGCGTATTGCGCCTGGATAATGTGCAAGTGACTTTCTCCCCCGCGGCGGATTCGCCGAGTGGGGAGGAGCGACGGAGTCCACTGTTCTCTATGAGAACTGTGGATTACCGTAATTACTGCGATGGATTGGCGCCGTACTGCAGCGCAAATCCGGCGTGCAGTATGGCGCCAATCCGCGGCGCAATAAGCCGTCTGAACGGCCCCTAAGAGTATTTAGTTAGTAGTATGTGGTTTGCATAGACACCCCTACTGGTCTGTGGTTATACAGCCCCATACACAGCAAGCTGTACTACACTTTGGGCGAAATGTATGTTTTTTGGCGCTTAGACGACAATTTAATTGCGCGCTATAATAGTGCAAAATGCACCTGAATTTATGAACCCGGTCTACTGCGGGTCATAAACCAGGCGCAATCTAGCGCAAAAACAACAATTCCGGCTCAGGTAAACCACTTTTAAAGTGCTCTACCTGTTCCAGCAGTAATGCACATATTTTTGCCTTTCTCCCATTCATAAGTGTGTAGAATCATACGGTTCTAATGCCTCCCACACGCCCTCTGATATCAGGCGCATTACAGTGCCTTGCGAAAGTATTCGGCCCCCTTGAACTTTTCAACCTTTTGCCACATTTCAGGCTTCAAACATAAAGATATAAAATTGTAATTTTTTTGTGAAGAATCAACAACAAGTGGGACACAATTGTGAAGTGGCACGAAATTTATTGGATATTTTAAACTTGTGTAAAAAATTAAAAAACTGAAAAGTGGGGCAAATTTTATATCTTTATGTTTGAAGCCTGAGATGTGGCAGGAGGTTGAAAAGTTCAAGGGGGCCGAATACTTTCTCAAGGCACTGTACAAAGTGCCACGGATGCTTTGTAATGCGCCTGATATGGTCGTGCGGACATTTTGAAAATATCTCGAGATCTTGGGCTGTATAGATGCCAGACTTCTGGCGCAGCCCCATTCACACATGTCGCCCTTTGTGTTCTAAAATCTTTCTATCATAGCCAGTAGTAACTTTTTTAGAAATATGTGCTATAGTACAGTAGCTATACTGTGGGATTGGACCAGACAGGCTAGCTTTCAATCCACACATGTATTTATGAGCCTTGGACACTCATCACCCTGCCACCTATCACCTATGACACTGCATATCGGGAACACCCCAAAAGACCTGCCATTGTGGAGATGCTCTGATTTCTGATTCTAGTCATTACAATTTGGTCCTTGTCGAAGTCATTTTTTTTGCTTCCAACCAATACATTTCAAGAACTGCCTGCTTATTTGTTGCATGAATTCACAGTGCAAGAAAAGTATACCCAATTAAAAAATAACTTTTGCTCGATATACATTAAAAGAGTGCCCTTCAAACAAAGGACAACAGCAAAAAACACCATAATTAATTCTCCTAGAAAAAACACGGTCCCTATAGATATAGATAATTTAGACAGTAGTGCCGACACCCAGGGTGAAATAGCCCCCTTCGGCAGAGTAATCGCCCCAAAAGGAGCGGCCCCACCTATTGAGAGCGCACTGCCAAGTATCGTTGCTTTTGGGATATCAGACACATCACTGTTTAGCACCTCGTTGGACTATCATGGCGGCATCATCACCATTAAGATATCAAAGACATCATTGCTAAGTATCTTTTTGTACCATTTTGTATATGCTGTGGTATTGGTCTTGCAGTTTATTGTTCCTCTTTACCCCTGATGAACCCTGTATAATCTTTTGGGGGGAAACGCGTTGGGTTTTTGAACAATTATACAAGATAATGAACTTTTGTGTACTGACTAAAGACATGTTTTTATTTGTATAGATTTTCCTCTCCTAGATAGTTTATATTATATATGACTATTAGTGAATGTGAAGAAAGTTTCTCGGTATCCATTTAGGAAATATACTATAGGGTTGTGCCAAACTTAGGGTGCGCTCTCAATAGGTGGGGCCGCTCCTTTTGGGGCGATTACTCTGCCGAAGGGGGCTATTTCACCCTGGGTGTCGGCACTACTGTGTTAATTATGTATATCTATAGGGACCATGTTTTTTCTAGGAGAATTAATGATGGTGTTTTTTGCTGTTGTCCTTTGTTTGAAGGGCACTCTTTTAATGTATATCGAGTAAAAGTTATTTTTTAATTGGGTATATTTTTCTTGTACTGTGAATTCTGGTTACGATATTAACCCAAATAGATAAAATTAGATTTAAGTCTGTGATCCTTATTTGTTGCATGCTATATTCCACCCCTTGACAAGCACCTTTATCATGAGATAATCAAAGGAATTCACTTCACCTGTGGTTTCAGTGTTATCGCTGAGAAAATTGTGTGTTATACAATGGTTACACTTTATGAATCATGTACAAGAAATTGGAAACCTCCTTTATGGTAATTTGTAACAAATAGTTTCAGTGGGTTTTTTTGAGCATTTTATTAAACACATTTGTGTAACCTTTGAAAGGAGTGGCAAAGTTCACAATGAAATATAAATTGCTCACAAAAGTAGAACCGCCAGCTGATGTTGTAATAACCAAATCTTAACTAAAGTTGGAATTATGCCTTCTAGTGTATAATACATTTCTCAACATTTAAATTGCAATTACAGGACGGAAAAGTTTTGGAATTATAGAAATCACAGGATCGATAGACATAATATTGATATGCAAATGCTAAAAAAAGTAAACAAAATATTTGGTCCGAACATTCCTACATGAACAGTTTCCTGGAAAGGGGATTGGTCGTCGTGGGCCAGTTGAATGGCCACCAAGGTCTCCCGATCTGATCCCCTTAGACTTTTATCTTTGGGGTCACCTGAAGGTAATTGTCTATGCTGTGAAGATACGAGATGAGATACGAGATGAAACAACGGATTCCAGAAACCTGTGCTAGAATTTCTTCTGCGGTGTTGCTATCAGTGTGTCAAGAGTGGGAGAAGAGGGTTGCATTGACAATCTAACACAATGGGCAGCACTTTGAACACATTTTATATGTAGTCATAAACTTGTAAATAACTCATGAAAGAATAAGGTTAAGTTAAAAACAAAGCACACCATTGTTTTTCTTGTGAAATTATCAATAAGTTGATGTGTTACATGACCCTTCCCATTGGAAAAAATAAAGTTGGAGCCAAAATGGCCGACTTCAAAATGGCCACCATGGTCAACAACCATCTTGAAAAGTCTTCCCCCTCCCTTATACTAATGTGCCACAAACAGGAAGTAGATATCACCAACCATTCCCATTTTATTTAGGCGTATCCATATAAATGGCCCACCCTGTAGTACAGTAGTACTAAGCCAGTCAGGCTGCTCACAGTAAGGCTATATTCACACGGCCTAAAATTGGACATATTTCAGTCCGTAATTACACGCCTGGAATATGTCCCAGTCATTACGGTAATCCACAGTTCTCATAGAGAACTATGGATTACGTCTCCTCTCCCTGCTCGGCGAATACGCCGAGGGGGGAGATAAGTGACATGTCATTTACTAGTGGCGTATACGCGCTGCTGGTAATGAAAGTCTATGGGCCGGCGAGGTGCCGGCCCCGCGCTCCCGCTCCGCCCCCGTCCACGCGGCGTAATTGCAGGGCGTAATTATGCCCCGCAAATAAGCCATGTGAACCCAGCCTAACACTAGCAATATTCTGCCTCACTGTGTCCTATTAAAAAATGGCTTCAGGGACACTTTGGAGAGAGAGAGAGAGAGAGAGAGAAATCACTGGTTCCATGACCAAATCAATGTAATGCCACATTGTTAGTGTACCTAAAATGAAGACTAGAGGGTTCCGGTTGCCATATAACATGCTGCCCCAAACCTTAATCCAAGGAGTAGGATCAGTGTGACATTCCCTTGTAAAGGCCTCTTCATGGCATTGCCCATATGGTCTCCAAACCAATCACTGGCTACCATTGTGTGAGACAAAAGCAGGACAGAGGATAGACCTTCATTTGCTGTGCACCTTGATAGCCTTTGAGAGCGGGGATGTGAGATCAATGGAATAGCTGTAGCTGGATGTCTGGCTTTGTAGAACAATGTTGTGCAAACGTCTTTTGATGGTTTGTATTGACACTGTTTGCAACCCTAAGCTTGGGATGTGACATTCAATTTCCCTTCCAGAACAGAATGGATAAGCGTGTGCCATTCTTCCAATTAGACGGTGTCGGACTGTGGTGCCTAGGTCCCACAGGTGAAGTTGATTCTAGGGCCCCACCAGTCGAGCTGTTTCTGGGCCCACCGGTGGAGTTTATTTTGGGGACCCACCCTAAAGCTACTCTAAAGGACTGTACCTCCTATACTCTGCCTCTTGCTTTTTGCCTCTCTTTCTCTGTATTCTGCCTCTTCAAAGGACGTATATACAGTTAGCACTCTCACCCATAAAGCTCTCCACAGCGCTGCTCCTCCCTACATCTCCTCCCTAGTCTCTGTCTACCGCCCTACCCGTGCTCTCCGCTCTGCTGATGATATCAGACTACATTCCTCAATCATCCGAACCTCCCATGCCCGCCTACAAGATTTCACACGTGCGGCACCAATTCTCTGGAATATGCTACCGCAGGCGATCAGGCACATTCACAACTCTCACAGTTTTAAGAGGGCCCTGAAAATACATCTTCTCGGTCTGGCCCACCAAGATCCCTAACTGCTATCACACACATCTGTCACTCCGTGCACTTGGGCACTCACAGACACTTATCTGTATATAGATGTACAGTCTGGGTGGCAGGTTCATCCATTTTTCATGTAAACCACCCCCTATTTATGAAAACATGGCCGGACCATTGTAAACTTGGCACTTCTTACCGTATGTTTTCACCATACACCCTAATAGATTGTAAAGCTCTCACGAGCAGGGCCCTCACACTTGTGTCTCATTTGTAAGTACTTTTAATGTGTAATGACTGTATGTTTACCCTTGAATTTGTAAAGTGCTGCGGAATATGTTGGCGCTATAGAAATAAAGATTATTATTATTTTTTATTATTATTATTATATTATTATTATTATTAAAAAACATCTCCAGGTCTATCATGCTCAGGGGTCCACCAGGGGTTTCCCCTATTCCCATGTGGGCCAGTTCGAACCTGCAATCAGATGATCCATCCATGCAGAGGTTCGCCTCCACTCAACTCTTTCTGTCCTTAAAGTCCATCGTTATTTATCCAACCACCGGGACAAACAACAATGAAAAGTGCTGACATAGCATTCAAGACACATAGCGATCTGCTGAAATGATAAACCAAGGTTTCTCTGTTTCTCTATTTAAGTCCATCTCAGTTTATGAAAAGTGACAATAACTGGCACGCTGATGAACAGGAGGCATTGCACAGTCATTCCACATCAATTAAGCTGATTTTTGAGGTGTCATGTGGGTAAAATTTTTTGGTCCGATTTATGTTAGTATGTGTTTGATTTGTGGGACAGAATAGCATAGATTACTACATTATTCTACACCACAATTGAAATGTATATTGCTGTGATCAGTATCTTATCTTATTCTGTATTCAACCATAAGAAAAAGTAAGGAAACCTTTGAACTAACCTGCATTTCTGCAATTTATTAATAAAATGTGGTCTGCGTGTTATGCAAGTTATAGTTATAGACAAACACAGGTGCTATGTATATTAAACATAGGCACAGAAAAAATGGTTACCGAAAATTCTATTCTTCTTTAGAAAATTGGTTAGTGTAACCATTGTCTTGTTGCAAACAAAATTTACAGTTAAATAAGTTGTTCTCTAATGGTGAAAATATTCTCCCTTAAAAGGTTTTTTAAGCAGCGGTTCATGAGGAGACGTCTGGAGACCACCCGGTCTCCAGGCATCTCCTCGTGACCCCCTGCTTGGGTGAAAGATCCGGACTTTGGATCGGTTTTTGAACGGTGCTGACCGCAACAAGTGGACTTAAAAAGTATCTCTCTTTTTGTGTATCTGAAAAAAACTTTTAATTAGTATGTTTATAAGAAGTTTGTAACAAAGCTATCACAAGTTTTAAAGCATTTAATAGAAGCTGGCCCATCACTCTATTGGATGTAGCTTTCACAGGGTTGGAGTCCTGTTTATGGTGCCTGCTGACGGATATGTTGAAGATATTATGTGGCGATCTATGTTATGAAATATTCTCCCTGTTATGATCCCTCCAACAGTATAAAGGTCATTGAGACCCATTAAGGCCAATCTCAGGTTGTCCCGAGACTGGTGGGATGTTCTACAATGCTTTAGGGAAAATATCTATGGACAGATGAGACAAAAGTGAAACCTATTAGCACAGGTACAGGACTGTTTAGTCAAGGGAAAAAAACAGAACACTGCAAACCTACACCAAAACCATGTTCCTACTGTAAAACATTGTTCAAGGTGCATTATGGTGTAGGAGTGCTTCTGGTGCTTTACAACCTGGACACCATCATTGAGGAAACAATGAATTAAAAGGTATATGAAAACATTTTAAAAGTGATTAAGAGTCAGTAGTCCATGACCTCAAACTAAAGAGATGTTTGATGATGCCACAAGACATTGACCCAAAGAATACAAATACACAGTCGAATAGCTCTTGAAGGATGTCATGTGTGGTGAATTGGCTTAGTGGGTATGTAAGGTGTGTGATATGCTGTCTGCATACATATTCCTTGATACTCTCTTGGGTAAAAAGGGCAATTTATCAAAGTTTCAAAAAGAGATGATTATTAACTTTCAGCTGGCAGTATTTTTGAAACTGCGCAGGTTGTGAACTATTTATGAGCTGCTGTGGTGAAAATGTATCGGGAGTGGACAAAAAACACTATTGTAAATAAGTGACATGGAAACTGCAGAGCACCATATGCCATTTATGTGCCAAGAGGTGAAAGTTGGCTACAAAAGTGCGTGAGGGTGGACCAACACACTATAGTGGAGCAGCCCTCCATCAAAATGAACCAGGGGGCTAGTAATCGTGTGTCTAAACAACAGTTCAGTGAAATCTACTGTTTATGGGGCACCAAAGTAGATGCCTGATCATTGCACCTCTGCTTATGAAGTTGCATTGGCAGAAGAAGGCTTCAAAGGGTTGCCTCCGATAATTCACATTTTCTTCTTCATCGAACGGATAAAGGTTAGCACGTGAGGCAAGAAATATTAGAGAACAAACAACTTGCAACCATTTCTAGATGAGAACACAATCTGGTGGTGGCAGAAATATGGTCTGGAGAGTGTTTTTGTGGAGCTGATGCAGCCCATACAAGAGGGGATATCTAGGAATAGGTAGGACACTGTTAATGGATATATATTACAAAGTGACTTGTTTTTGCAAGATCTTTAACCTAAAAAGCAATCCTTGCAGTGAGACAACCACTTTAACCCTATAAGATGCTGAAGCTTGACTCAAAAAGGGCAGTGCCCGTAATTCATCCCAGAAATATTGATAAACTAAAACAAATTTGCAGGAAACAAGGGTCCAAATTTTTTAGTTGTGTACATCCAGGGCCGTTCCTAGGCTAAATTTCACTCAGGGCGAGGTGAAGAAATTTGCCCCCCCCCATGTAACATAATGTGCCATAATGAAACACAGTGCTCACATAAACCCAAAAGGGCCAAATATACAAAAGCTTTACCACCATGGCTACATATAAAACTACTAGATAATACGTCAAGTTACCAATAACCCGCTACACTCCAGAATCCCAAGACCACAAATGACCATATCACCAACACAGTGACCCGAGTAATACCACCACACCAGACACATATCACCAGCACATTAGTGACCAAATACGGGCAACACCATGACCAAATTCAACACCACATATAACTAATAATTACAAAATGAAACCAACTAAAAAAACAAACCATTATACTTCAACCAAAATTTTACCAGCATACAGGGTGGATACCTGCTGAACAGGCTCTGCAGACATATAAGAGATTACAGTAAAGTTATAACTAGTGACTCACAGGAGACTTCTCTGAAGAGTTGTTCTTTCTCTTTTCTTTCCATCTGCCCAGAGGCCCATGACACTACTCCCTCCTTCACTGTAAAATTACAAAACAAATTATCTTAAGACTCCCACTTATCAGCATTCCAACAATTCCTATCTTATACCAAACTCCCCATCTAATAGCCCCTCATAGGTAGCCATGTAATAGCCCCTGAAAGCCATGGGGACCCCCCTGTACCAGTTATGCCCCCTGTAGCCAGTTGATGCCCCCTGTTATCAGTAGATGCCCCCTGTTATCAGTAGATGCCCCTGTATCCAGTGATTCCCCTGTAGCCAGTAGATGCCCACGTAGCCAGTAGATTCCTCCTGTAGCCAGTGATGCCCCCTGTAGCCAGAAGATGCCTCTGTATAAAGTGATGCCCCTGTAGCGTGTTTGCCCCCCTTGTAGCCAGGGGTGCCCCCCGTAAGCCAGTGATGCCCCCGATGTAACCATGATGCCCCCCTTGTAGCCAGTTGAGCTCCCGGTACCCAGTGTGCCCCCATTGTACCAGTGATGCCCCCTGTACCAGGATCCCCCGTAGCCGTAAATCCCCCCGTAGCCAGTGATGCCCCCCGTGTACCAGTAAATGCCCCCTTGTACCAGTGATGCCCCCCTGTAGCCAGTGATGCCCCATTGTAGCCAGTGTGCCCCCGGTAGCCAGTGTGCCCCTGTAGCCAGTGATCCCCTTTTAGCCAGTGATGCCATTGTAGCCAAGTGTTGCCCCATGTAGTATGATGCCCACCTGTAGCCAGTGATCCATTGTAGCCAGTGTGCCCCCATTGTACCAGTGTTCCCCCTGAGCCAGTGATGCCCATTGTACCAGTGATGCCCCCTTGTAGCCAGTGATGCCCCTTGTAGCCAGTGTTACCCCATTGTAGCCAGTGTGCCTCATTGTACCCAGTGATCCCCCCTTGTACCAGTGATGCCATTGTAGCCAGTGTCCCCCCCTTGTAGCCATGATGCCCCCCTGTTACCAGTGATGCCCCCATTGTAGCCAGTGATGCCCCCTGTACCAGTAGATGCCCCCCTGTAGCCAGTAGATGCCCCCCCTGTAGCCGTTAGATCCCTCCCCTGTAGCCAGTAGATGCCCCCCTGTAGCTAGTAAGACTTCCTATTAGCCAGTGATGCCCAAATTGTAGCCAGTGATGGCCCCCTGTAGCCTGTGATGCCCCCTTGTAGCCAGTGTGCCGCCATTGTAGCCAGTGTTGCCCCCATTGTAGCCAGTGTGCCCCCATTGTAGCCAGTGTGCCCCCATTGTAGCCAGTGTGCCCCCCTTGTAGCCAGTGTGCCCCCATTGTAGCCAGTGATGCCCCCCTGTAGCCAGTGATACCCCCTGTAGCCAGTGATCCCCCCTTTTAGCCAGTGATGCCCCCCTTGTAGCCAGTGATGCCCCCTGTAGCCAGTTGATGCCCCCTGTAGCCAGTGATGCCCCCCTTGTAGCCGTGATGTCCCGGTAGCCAGTGTGCCCCCATTGTAGCCAGTGATGCCCCCCCCTGTAGCCAGTGATGCCATTGTAGCCAGTGTGCCCCCATTGTAGCCAGTGATGCCCCCCCTGTAGCCAGTGATGCCATTGTAGCCAGTGTGCCCCCATTGTAGCCAGTGATTCCCCCCCTGTAGCCAGTGTTTGCCCCTTTTGTAGCCAGGATGCACCCCTTGTAGCCAGGATGCCCCCTTGTAGCCAGTGTCCCCCATTGTAGCCAGTGTGCCCTCATTGTAGCCAGTGATGCCCCCCCCTGTTGCCAGTGTTTCCCCATTGTAGCCAGTGTTTCCCCCCCCCTGTAGCCAGTGATCCCCCCTGTAGCCAGTGATTCCCCCCTTGTAGCCTTTGATGCCCCTGTAGCCAGTAGATGCCCCCCCTGTAGCCAGTAGATGCCCTCCCCTGTAGCCAGTAGATGCCCCCCTTGTAGCTAGTGATGCCCTCCTATAGCCAGTGATGCCCCCATTGTAGCCAGTGATGCCCCCTGTAGCCAGTGATGCCCTCCCCTGTAGCCAGTAGATGCCCCCATTGTAGCCAGTGATGCCCCCATTGTAGCCAGTGTGCCCCATTGTAGCCAGTGTGCCCCCTTTGTAGCCAGTGGGCCCCCTTGTAGCCAGTGTGCCCCCATTGTAGCCAGTGTGCCCCCATTGTAGCCAGTGATGCCCCTGTAAGTAAGTAATTCTAAAATAAAGAAAATAGTACTCACCTCGGTCCCCGCGTCCCGGTCCGGAGCTGCTCAGCGGTGGGAGCTGCTGAGCGGTGTAAGCAGCGTGACGTCATCACGCTGCTTACGCTGCATGCAGCTCCCAGGGATCTCCTCATGGCAGAGCTCCCAGCCGAGGGACCCATGCGTCACAGGGGGCGCGGTGAAAGCTGTGCGCCCCCTGCGACGCTGAGTATTTATCGGCGCTCAGTGAGCGCCGATACATACAGGGAAGGAGTCAGGACGGGAACGATCCGTCCCGCCTCCTCCCTGCAGCTGATGGCTCTGCACGACTGTTATAAAACAGTCGCGCAGAGTCAGGGGCGCTCCTAAAGGCAGGCAGGGCGGGCGTCGTCGCGGGCCCTCCCAGTGGGCCGCCCGCCCTGCCCGCCCCTAGGAACGGCCCTGTGTACATCTTGTTTGCAGCTTTATCTTTGTCATGGTTGCGGCATCCTGGAGTGTCCATACTCTAGGTACGGAGCCTCAATACTTTTATTGTTATGTCGGTTTATCCTACTGCCTGGGATTGTTTGAAATCAGTTTTAGGCTATGTTCACATGGCTTAACTGCGGGAGTATTCCGCCCGCAATACGCCGTGTGGACGGGGGCAGGGGGGGGGGGTAGTGAGCGGGGGGCCGGCACTTTGCCGGCTCATTGACCTTGCATTACCAGCGGCGCGTAATCGCCCCCTGTAATTCACATGTCACTTATCTCCCCCCCCGCGGATTCGCCGGCAGGGAGAGGAGACGTAACCATATTTCTCTATAGAACTGTTGGGTTACCGTAATGAATGGGACGTTTTCAGCCCGTAATTTGCGCACTTCGGCGCGTAATTACGGACCGAAATATGGCCATTTTAAGCCGTGTGAACATGGCCTTAGACTTCCAGCAATTTTCCACTCCTCATGACATGTAATCAATACAATATGATTTGCTTTAAAGCAGGTATTCAATAGGCTGCATTTTATCAGCCAGATACATACATTGCACTGTGTACCTGATTGGTTTGTCTCATGGATATTAGCACTTGCACTTTATATGAATTCTAAGAAATAGCCTCTTATTTTTGTGTACATATTATGCATTATACATTATTGCACTTTACACGTATTATGTTATAAAGCTTTATCATCCGTGTGTACATACAATGAGCTGTATCTTAATGTACATACTATACATGGTTCATTAGTCATGTCATATGGCAATTAGATTTTATGTATCTTATAGTTATCTTTTTTTTATTTACTATTTCTTATGTATCTCCCATTGTGTGGGAATGACTCTGTGGTGTCGCTATTTTCCCCCCTCATTTTACCCTACTATATTTTATGATATGTGTCAGTAAATTATATATTTCGTTAACCTTTCTGATGGGTTTTTTTTTCACGTTGTTTTTCCCTCCTCCCCCTTCCCCCCAGAGCCATAATTTTTTAATTTTTCCCACCAAAGAACATGAGGGCTTTTATTTTGGGGGGAAAAAGAGTACTTTCTAATGGTTCATTCACTGAACCATAAAAATATACTGGGAAATGCAAAAAAAATTCTAAGTGGGGCAAAAATGTGACAAAAAAGTCTTGTGTATTTTGAGTTAAATGATGTGTTATCGTATTTACAGGTTGAAAAAACCCGCAATACCAAACATGTGGTTATCGTTAAATTTTTTGGTACCATAAAAAAAATCCAAACATTTTCTACCTTTTTTTTTCAATTTTTTTGCCATGCGCCATTTTTTTTTGCACCAAATAAATTTTTTTTTACTTTCTACCTAAAAACTTGAGTGAGGGGGGAAAATTTTTTTGCGGGCCCTGAAGTAAAAACTTTTTATTGGTAACCCATTTTTTAACTTTTATTCCAATTTTTAGGGGATGTGAAATGACCAAAAACAATTGTATCTATCCACTGTGTGCAATCCCTGTACAAGTGTCTTACTTTCTTATCAAACAGTCTAATTAACACTTTCCTGCTGATGCTAATTACTGTCTTGTTTGCATCACACTGCTGTGAACTTTTTCTGCTCCCAAGGGCCACAGAACATTGCTTCTATTCACTGTGTGCAGAACATTGCTCCTATAATGACTCTGCTTTAAACCTCAGCAGATTATTTTTTTCATTGTTACTTTATTTAAACTGTGATGTTACACTGCTCTACAGATCCTGAGGCCTGTCCTCTTTTGACCGTTTTTAGTGCCTGTAGAGTGCTGCTGATTTTGTATTGTGTTTGCATAGCTTTTGACTGCCACAACAGTGTGCACCTATACGTTTATTTTTCAAAACGGATGTGCTAATCAGATTATGTTTTTTGACTGTTTGTATGGGGAGGTGGCTAGTCCCCAGCTTGGATTATGCACTCCACCCACCTGCACAGGCTTTTTAATCAGATCAGGTTTGTAGCTGGAGCCTTCTAACCCTGAAATGTGGAGGTCTGAACAGACACCAAGAGAGGTAGCATGTTGCGTAGGTTCCCACCTGAATTGGGGTCACCTTGCTGCGGTAGATAGGCATTTACAGTTTTGATCAAACATGTACAGTAAGAACCTCAAATTTTTCCATATATTTCAAAGTAGCAGAAATGCTTTTCCAAAAAATTCTTATGTCCTCTTTGACTGTTTTTAGTGCCGGTAGCTTGCTGCTGTAAGTAGTATTGTGTTTGCTCAGGATGGTTAATGGTAAAAGGTAACAGGAGATCCAGGGGAGTCACTAGGCAGTTTTATCCAGGGCACAAGCCCCGGATAAAATTGCCTGTGCCCCGAACCTCGCCAGGCTCCAGGCCGCTGCAGTGGGCCTAGAGCACCAATAGTCTCTTCGCGTTGTGGTCCCTAGGGTTCCGCGGAGCAGAGAGGGCTTCCATGGAGAGCGGTCAGATGGCCACTGGGGGATCGTTGGTCCCCCGGTAACCCGGTTCAACACAGGGCCCCGCCAGTTCTTAGAGCTGAGGGCCTGCTGCGGCACCATGGTGCTAAGCTGGCAGCGGCGCAATGTAGTTACCTCATCGCACCACTGCCTCTCCTCGGCCGCACAGCTGTCACAGGATATTGCCGGAGGAGCATCTCAGCGCTGGCGGCATGATGACGTCATGATGGCAGTTACCTGTGTGATGGTGACCCTATATCTATATACCTGCCTGAGAGTGACCCTATATCTATATACCTGCCTGAGGGTGACCCTAAATATAAACCTGCCTGAGAGTGACCCTATATCTATGTACCTGCCTGAGAGTGACCCTATACCTATATACCTGCCTGCCTGAAAGTGACCCTATGTCTATATACCTGCCTGCCTGAGGGGGAACCCTATACCTTTATACCTGCCTGCGGGGAACTCTATATCTATATACCTGCCTGCCTGAGGGGACCAATATCTATATACATGCCTGCCTAAGTGGACATACATCTATATACCTGCTTGAGGAGACATATATATATATATATATATATATATATATATACATACATACATATTTATATATACCTGCCTGACTGAGGGGGCATATCTATATAACTACATAACTAAGGGGACATATCTATATACCTGCCTAAGTGAGGTGACCTATATATACCTTTCTAGCTGAGGGGACCTATACACCTATCTTACTGAGGGGACTTATATACCTATAAGTAAGGAGTTGCTGGAAATGTAAGGAGTCTAAGATATTTGTGTCCAAATCTGCAGGGACGAGTATTGGCCGGGAGAAATCTGCATGAAGGTGTGAACCGGATGGAGAAGGAAAGGGAACGCGAACGACGCTGATCAGAAAAGACGCCTCTTGTGAGTCACTATTGGAACTGCAGTGTAATCATTTATATTTCTGCTGCGCCTATATACAACTAATTTTTACCACTATCTGGTCACTGTATGGCGGTAATACAGGCAGTCCCCGAAATAGGGACTGTAGGTTTGTTCTTAAGTTGAAATTGTATGTAAGTCGGAACAATTATATTTATTAAATGCAATTCCTTTTTTCTTAGTTTTGGATAGTACAGGGAACAGTTTTTACATTTGTTTTGCTGTCTGTGCCCTTTTTTAGAAGATTTCACCTAACGTTCTGTATCTCATGTGCAGCTGTGGCATGCTGGCACTTGGTTATCATGGGGCGCGACTCAGTGTTGAATGTCAGCCTCGCCCCATAAGTCTCCGTTTGTAACTAGGGGACATATGTAAGTCGGAACGATGTAAATAGGGGACTGCCTGTATACAACTTCAGAGCTTTTGTACAGCTGGTAGTCACATATGGTGGTAGCGTTTGGCCATGGTCTGGCAGGATTATTTGATCCTTAAGTAGTAATCGTTTTGGGTCTTGGTTTTGTAGGAGTTTTTTTTTTTAGTAACAATCATTTGTTTGGTATATTTGCTCCATGTATAGGTGTATTATTTGGTGACTGTTATCTATAAGGTACTGCACTGTCATAAGTAGGTGAACGCTTCTGAAAAAGCAAATTTATCAGGGCTGATTTTCATTGTACAGTGACTGAGGTGAGGGACACGATCTATGTGGAATACGCAGAAAATTAGTGACAGAAACATAAGTTTTTTCTCTGTAAAAACACACGCCGCAGTTCACAATGTGGCATGAAAAACGCAGTGTGAACCCAGCCCTACTGAGCAAAATGTAACACAGAGGTTCCGGGCCCTGGATGTTTTAGGACCCTAGCAACGCCCCTGAGGTGATCAGAGGCCCAGTGGTTGGATACCATCAAGAATGACATGGAAATAAACAGTAAGCAATTAAAAGAAGCTGTGCAAAACATTGAAACATGGCAAGAACTGGCCTACAGAGTATCCAAGGGTAGGACATGACTGAATGGATAGAAGAAGATAACTGGTTATTCTGGAGTGTGTAGTTATTCTGGGGTTTACAGTAGAATTTGAAAACATACGGGGTATTTTTCTTCAGATTATATGGAGAAATTAGGAATTCTGCAAATTGTATTTAAATACATGAAATCAATTATTTACTGCTATGGGTCATTCGGTGGTCTGTGCTTGCAGCCGCAAACACGCTCATGTACCTGCTCACTGAACTATGCAATATTCCAGTCTCACGCTCTGTTAGCTCCATGCTTCATCGGTTCTTTAGGGCGCGTGCATACCCATGCTGATATAAAGGGCTAGCACACAACACCCGGCTTTGGCTTTAGGACCGAGCCTTTTTAAGTGCACCTACCTCTTCCTCCTTTGCCAATTTGTGGGTGTGCTTTTGCGTGATTTATGAGTATGTTTTTCTGGTTTGACCTATGGCTAGTTCCTGACTCTCTCATTGTCCGCTGCCTGCGCCCAAATTCTGTCTGTGACCTGTTTAAGTAAGAGCTCTGCCTGCCTTGACCCGCTGCTTGTGACCCATTTATGTCTCCACATTTTCCTCCAGTGCCGTGTCTGCACACCAGCCCTCATCACAAATTTCTACGTCAGGGGCAGCGACCTGGTAGTTCACTGCGGCAAAGTCCAGATACTTTGAATAAAGGGTTAAAGGGTGAAGACCAGTGAACTCCTTAGACTCCACTCCTTGGGGTGGTTCTGTGTCAAAACTCATGGCTAACACCGAGAATCTACCACCTGCTTGTGATACTGATATTGATGTTTTCCCCATTGGCAATTTACACCAAGTGGAAAGGAGAGTCCAATTTCCCTTTACACCTCAGGCAGCTGTAACGCTAGGCACATGTTATGTTCATTGAGTGCAGCTTGCAGCCCTGGTTTTACACACAAACACTCCTATCTTGGTGATAAGCTCCATTTAACAAATCTTTTTTAACTTTGACCAGGACATGAACCCGTAAGACTGAACTCATTTAAGAATTTTTGTGAGTATAATAATTCTGGAATCTGCTGTGATTAATAAAGGCAGGGACTGGAAACCACCTGCAAGAAAGTGCAAGTTCCAGACATCTGTATTCCATCTCCTACTTACATAAGTGGTAATATCAGAATTGACCTGTTTATTTCTAAAACATATGTTACTATTATAAGGCAAAAATATATGTTTCAAATAAGTAGATGCAATCATACAAAAAAATAGGGTGTTTCAAAATTGATGAAAAATCCATAAAAAGTTACAATAGTTTGACAGATGGTGTTCAAATTTTAGCTATAATTTATGGGGAAAGAGAAAGACCTGTTAGGCCATCTCACCAAAGAAATGGTTATCCTGAAAGCCGCCATATTGGTGTGACACAGATAATTTCACCAGAAAAACTATGGTATGCTTCATGTTAAATGGGATGTATCGCTTCCTTAGTTTGGCTGATTCACACTGCTATCAGCTTCTCAACTCTGGAAATGCAGGGGCGTTTCTTCCCCTCCCAGCTGGGTGACATCATCCCCCCCTTCCCGGTGCCTGCTGGCTCCCGGGCCCCCCCCCCTCCTCTCTGAGTCCACATGTCACTGTGTCTTTCCCTATGCAGTCTTATTTTGTAAGAGCTGTATACATACCACAGGCTGCATTCAATCTAGACTGAGCACTGATCTCTCCTCTCACAGCTGGAGATGCTCTATGAACGGCACAGATCTCGCTTCTATGCAGGAGAGTTAGGCACCGGGACAAAACTGTTATGTTTTCTCATTGTAGAATCTGTGGCAGTCTGTTTCTGCTGGGTGTGGAGAGAGAAAATGCTACGGCCCCTAACTCTGAGTCAGGCAGGGATCGACACAAAATGTGCTATTTCCTGATTGTGTAAGCCCTTCAGTGTAATTCTGTTTCTTCAGCCTGTATAAAGTGAAAATGTGACGGTCCCTTACTCTGAGTGAGAGACACAGCGCCGTGAATTTGACCGGGCGGGGGGGAGGGCTGTACAGAATGTAAATGAGCTCTCAGCTAGTGAAATGCAAGGAGGAGGGATCCGGAGGGATTCGACCAGGACTGGATATCAATGTAAACAAAAACACAAGATAAGGAATACTGTGAATACAAGACAGCTTTGCTAATGACATCCAATTGCAAAGTTGCTTGTTTTCACTGTCCCCTTATTCTGAAGACCATTTAATGAAATAATAAAACCCCTTTAACGTAATTGATCATAAAGTCTACAGAATGTGCTTGAAATGCTGTCCACTATGTTCAAGTGTTAAGACTATTCTTTTCTCCCAGTCCTGATAAACTTTCCTGGAAACATCTGACTGAATGCTAGCACAGGCATAAAAAATTCTGACTTCAGGATTGTCACTGAGTAAAAATGTGCATGACTCCACAGATAGATATCCAAAGGGGTTAAATCTGGAATATGTGGTAGCCACTTGATTCCACCCCTACCATCTTTCCATTTATAGGGAAAGTACACTTAAAGAGCTCACTTCTCAGCTGCACTCAGAGCTCTGATTAAATGGAACAAAAAGTGCCGACCTACTCTCCGTACTCCACAGAGACTTCTGTGAGCCCATTCTCAAGATAGATGTGGGTGGTGGGGTCTGCACCTATCTGAATTTATGGAATATCCAATTGATATGCCATAAACATCTGAAATAAAAAAAAACTATAATGTTTTGTCAATAAAGAAAGCTCCCATAATTTGGGTACTCCATATACCATACCATGACTTTAGGTGAGGGAACCATGTTAGATGGATAAGTCCAGTGAGGGCTTGTGTCCGCCCAGTATCAGTGACTCTGTTTGTTGACTTCACTTTTAAAGGGGTTGTCTCTCAATTCTTTTTCACAGAGCCACGGCCAGCTTCAGATTCATATTGCCTGGTCAAGCTTTGGGTGGTTATATATAAGTGATTTGCATATCAATTCTGCTGTGCCTCGCTATTCCTGTTACACTGACATGACTGCAGGAGATTTATAAAATGTTGTGCACAAGGTTACAGAGCTCTAAAAGATGAAAGTTTGTCAATAATTTAGGTAAACAAACTCCGTTGCTAGAGATATGATTCTGCAGGGAGTGACTCACCATGGTCTAACGGCAGCTTGGAGCATTCAGATAAGAGACAGGGGAAAGAGAGAGTTGGGAAGAGGTGGTTGGTAACCAAGAGAAACTTGTGTACTCTAAGAAGGGATACAATCTTCTTTATCTCCTGTCCAAAGCAAAAGCAAAACAGCATTGTATTTGGTAATAGTCTTCATTTACCTTTCCCTACATGTTTAAAGCTAATCATTGTGATGAGAATACCCCTTTAAGGAAGAAATCTGATGATTACTGCTTAGCACCTGATAAGAAAACAAGGATTTATCTGAAGTTAAAGTGTCAACCATTCTGCTAAGCCTAACCATGTAAAAAAAAAAATCACAGAAAAATTGGACATTATTTACTCAAAAACACAGGGCCATACTTACAGCTCAATGACTGGATAATAGACTGAACCCAGTGAGAGGCAGTGCTACTTGGGAGAAATATAACAGGTGCAGATAATTAATGAGCAGTAACTCACACACCCATCCACTAGGAGGGCAACTGAATAATAAAAAACTGCACATTGGATAAGTACCAGTTTACACCAGTATGCAAAACAGTGACAATATCATACAAGGGGAGACTGCACAAATGCAAAAATACCGGTAAGACAACCACTCACGCTCTTTCTATGCATAATCGGGGTGGTTGCTAGTATTATAATTACATATAGATAAAGCAATACAAAGGGTGCCATTTCTACAGATACGTTTGTTGCACCGTGCTGGCTTACAACCTATGATGCCTCTACTATTCGACTGGGCGGGATACCCAGCACATTTCAGGTGTCCAACACAAACTACTGACACCCTCTGCTCCCCAGTATTTAGGGCAAAAAATTACACACTGGAAAAATATGAAATATGAGGTATTAGTTGATCCAGTGGCCACTATATTCGCAAGCTCGCAAACCACGTCAAGGGTCCTTGTTTTCTTGCAAGTCCCTACATTACAATTTACAAAAAAATCACAGAAAAATGTGACATTATGTAATCACAAACATAAGACCACACTTACAGCTCAATGAGTGGATAATAGACTGAACCCAGTAGGAGGCAATATAAGTCCCAGTGCTACTTGGGAGATATATTACAGGTGCAGATAACTAATGAGCAGTAGCTCACACATCCATCCACTAAGAGGGCAACTGCACATTGGATAAGTACCACATAACTGTATAAGTGGCACCCTTAAAGTGAGCATACAATCTAGTTTTGATTATAGTTATAAGGGGAAAAATAATTTTACCCTAATAAACACTGCCTAACTAGTGGGGTAATTGTACCAACAGGGCTGGCCCAACTCTATGGAGGCTGACCATATTATTAGCTAAAAAAGGAGGTGAATATGCCCATTGAAATCATCATTGCGCTAAATACCTTATATAGAAAATGGAAAAATAGAGAACAAAAATTGCCCAATATACGAATAATATAGCTAGTTGGTCACTAAAAGTACACAGTCCCAATGACTATGCCCCAAGCATGATCTTCCGGGCATGCAGAAGATGAAGTTAAGCACTGTCATTTTTTTTTAATGTTCTTTTATTTACACAGGTTGCCCCATTGGACTATGCGGGACTCATTGGATTATGTCAGACCAACATTGGATTGATTTCTTTAATAAACCAGTTTTTTTTTCTTATTCAAGAAAGCTTTTATTGAAGCAACTAATATCATGTTACAGTAATGTCACATCAATAGATAGGCAACATATTTCACAGTACAAGAGTCACATGTGAACATTTGTATATAATGGCAACTGTGCAGTGTTATGATGAGAATCACCGAAAACAGAGATATTAGAATCAGGGTGTCACTAACCAATCACGGAATAAAAAAAAACAAACAATATAATAACCATATCACAAACCAGTATTAAGGGTATATCACTCACGATACTTTTCACTTTCACTGGATCAAAAAATGACAGCTGTAGTTATGATAGTCAAATATCAATATGATGAAAAAAGCTGACAAAATATATATGGCCCCAATATACTGTCCCTTTTAAGCCCTATTATGGATCTAGGGAATACCTATTGGAGTGATCGCCCTGATGAGGGCAGCCCCAAATGACTAAATCCTTGCCCTAAGGTAAATGTCTCAAAGCCCTTAAAAAATGTCAACCAAAAATGATTAAATCTCCCAACGCATTTCCCCTATTGTAGGTTCATCAGGAGAGCTCAGGTAGACCAAAACTGATGAATTGCGCCATGATGAAAGGGCGATCACTCCAATAGGTATTCCCTAAAACCATAATAGGGCTTAAAAGGGACAGTATATTGGGGCCATATATATTTTGTCAGCTTTTTTCATCATATTGATATTTGACTATCATAACTACAGCTGTCATTTTTTGATCCGGTGAAAGTGAAAAGTATCGTGAGTAATATACCTTTAATACTGGTTTGTGATATATGCCCTAGTAGATTAGTGTGTGTTATCTTTCATGTATATGTTTATCGGCAAAAAGGGATTTTGTGCTTCTGCTTTTTAATAGATGTATAATAAAGGTTAATGGTTTTATTTTGTTTTTTTTTTCCATTCTGTGAAGTGTTATGATGAGAACAGACAAGTGAAAGCGTGGAGACATAAATCAAAGGAATCAGCAGGTTGACAAAATAAATTCCTACTTAAGAGAACTGCTAGACATCTGCACCAGAATGACCTCTAACAATATGATACTGTCAGAGGAGGTCTCGCGAGGCTTTAAGTAAAACTTATGAAAAAAAAAATTCTCCTCAAGTCTGAGAAAACCTATTAACACTACTGTCCCAAAGCAGGTAAAACAGTATTCAGGTTGAGAATAGAGAGTAAAAAGAAACAACAAACAAAAACATACACACAGTGAAATTGGGATAAGGGTAGTCAGTCGGTCATATTTTATCAATCTGGAGATCCAATAGGCATAAAAATACTATGCATCATGAGAAGAGGCTGTACGTTACAGGAAAGAACAATGTAAGTCAGACTGTCTCCTGCCTATTGAGACCGCCAGATACAGACTGCAGGGGGCAGGAGACAGGAGCAAGGGGCAGAAGACAAGGGGGTAACTCCTAACCCCTTGCACACTCAAACACACACACCCCTCCCCCACACACTGAAACACACACACTCCTCCCCTGCACACTCCAATACACACAAACCTCTCCACCACATACTCCAATACACACACGCCTCCCTCACATACTCTAACACACACACACACACACACACACACTCAGCCACCCCCCCACAGACACACTCCTCCCCCGGACACTCAAACACACACACTCATATCCACCCCCTCCCCCACACACACAACCTCCAGTAGTGCACTCACCTGTCCTGCTGCCGGCATCTTGGCTATTCACGCTGCTCTGCTGAGGAGATGGGGCGGAGCTTAGCGGTTCCCACTATACCCCACTCCCTTTCCCAGCAGTGCTCTGGGGCCCCTTGCTTCGATAGCAGGAAGCTATCAGAACAACGCGCTGCCGATGGCTGGAGTCAGTAGCTTCAGGGCAGTGTTTCTTGACGCGGCCCTGATGCCGCATACAATACAAAGAACCTTTGTCAGCTGTTCAACTGTGGGAGGTTTAACTAACCCTTACAGGGGGGGGGCCCCTATTAGCAGGACTCTCCCGCCCAACACGGGAGGGTTGGCAAGTATGAGGGCACGGCCTACTAAAATTTATGGGTCGGCACGCCGCAGTTCAAAGTCTCTCTGGTCATTTTCAAAAGCTGACAAGTATGGTAATAGGGGGCCTGTTTGGTTGATGATCTATGTGCTTCTTTAATTTGCTGGGGGGCTAGGCCTGGCAGCAGTGGTGCTGCGGACCACTGGGTTGTGCCCCTTGCTTGTGTGGTTATTGCTGTGGCGGTGGCTGCCATGCAGTGCTGCCCCCATTAGTGTAGGGACCCACTTTAAAGAGGTCGCCGTGAAGTTGCAAGTGGGCCTATACCATTTGATCAAAAAAAAACTAAGAATCTCATGTTCATTGTTATAATTTTTGCTGAGAAGCATTATATCAACGTATATTTTGAGGATGTGCGGTCCATGCCTCTCTCCCCTTTTGCTTCTTTAATTAGAAATGAGGACGATCATTTTCTGGTTGGGATAACTCCATCACTCACATCCTCAGTACAGAAAAATATCACTATCTTAGAATCAAGGCCGTTCCTAGGCTAAACTACACTCAGGCCGAGGTGAAGAAATTTCGCCCCCCCCTCCCCACGTAACAAAATGCAACACACTGCATCACCCTCAACCAAAGCTAAAATATACAAAAAGCTTTAACACAATGTGCTACATATAAAACTACTAAATAATAGTCATACAGTTACCAAATAACACCGCTACACCAACCAGAATCCCAGGCTAATAGTACCAATGTCGTACTAAGAACACATATCACCAGCATATAGTGACCGAATAATACCACCACACCGCAACCACATATCACCACCATATAGTGACTGACTACCGCAACACCGTGACCACATAGTGACTGAATAATACAACATACCATTACTGAATACAAACCATTATACTACAACTAATACTACTTTCAAACAGTGGAAACCAATTGTACACAGGCCCTGCAGACATATAATCGATTAACGTAAAGTTACATCCAGGCACTTACAGGTGACGTCTCTAAAGAGTTGTTCTCTTTCTCTTCTTCTTCTCCATCTGTCCCAGACGCCATGACGACTTATCCTGGCTTTGACTCTTCACTGTAAAATGTACAAAACAAACATCTTAGACTCCTTACTTTATCAGCACTTCTCTACCAATTCCTTCTCTATACAAACTCCCCATCTAAGGCACCTCATATAGTAGCCATGTAATATGCCCCCTTTAGCCATAAAGTAGCCCCTGTAGCCATGTAGTAGCCCATGTAGCTAGACAGAAGGCCCCTTTACCCAGGTAGTAGTCCCTTATAGCCAGGTAGATGCCCCTATAGCCAGTTAGATGCCACTATAGCCAGATAGTAGCCCCTTATAGCCAGGTAGAGGCCTCTGTAGCCAGCTGATGCCCCTTATAGCTAGGTAGATGCCTCTGTAGCCAGGTGATGCCCCTGTAGCCAGGTGATGCCCCTTATAGCCAGGTAGATGCCTCTGTAGCCAGGTAGATGCCCCTGTAGCCAGATGATGCCCTTTATAGCCAGGTAGATGCCTCTGTAGCCAGGTAGATGCCCCTGTAGCCAGGTGATGCCCCTCTGTAGCCAGGTGATGCCCCTCTGTAGCCAGTAGATGCCCCCTGTAGCCAGTACATGCCCCCCTGTAGCCAGTACATGCCCCCCCTGTAGCCAGTGATGCCCCCCCTGTAGCCATAAAAATGCCTCCCTTGTAGCCAGTAGAAAGCCCCTGTAGCCAGTAGATGCCCCCCTGTAGCCAGTAGATGCCTCCCTTGTAGCCAGTAGATGCCCCTGTAGCCAGTAGATGCCCCCCTGTAGCCAGATGATGCCCCCCTGTAACCAGATGATGCCCCTGTAGCCAATTAGAAAATAAAAAAAGTACTCACCTCGGTCCCAGCGCCCTGGTCCGGAGCTACTGAGCGGTGTAAGCAGCATGAAGTCACCACTCCGCTTGCCCTGCCACACAGCTCCCAGGGATCAATTGGGCGGCAGAGGCTGCCGACCGAGGACATCCCAGCGTCGCAGGGGGCGCGGTGAAAGCCGTGCTCCCCCTGCGACACTGTGTGTGTATCGGCGCTCAATGAGCACCGATACATGCAGGGGAGGATGCAGGACGGGAACGATCCATCCTGCCTCCGCACTGTGCAGCTACTGACTGACGAGCGGGTTGGTGTAAAAACCCCAATCGGTGGTTGTTCAGGCGGGCGGGCGCGCCCCCCTCGGGTGAGCGGACCTTCGCCGCCCCGGGCGATCGCCCGCCTCGCCCACCCATAGGAACGGCCCTGCTTAGCAATGAGCAATCACAGCTGCCCTGCCATGCAAATAACAAAGAACACTAAAATCTTCCTAGATAATGTGAGTTTAACTAACACCTTTGAGTTGTCACATGAATCATTTTTC
>JAODAL010033408.1:0-45607 GCA_025379985.1 Phyllomedusa bahiana
AAAAATTATTATATTTTAATAGATATAGGTTGCACTCTTCCTGAGTATCAATACGAGTCGAGTGCCAGCAAAAAACAACCTCAGTTACAGGTCAAAATGTACAGCCTTGAAAAAAATTGCAGCACTCACAGATTCCATATCCAAGGGAGATGTTTGAGCTTCTATTAGAGCCTTTATCAAGCAAACAAATGGAGGACAAACTTTGTATTTATACAAAAAGTACAATTACATATGCAAAATAGTGACAATGATTAGTTCATTTATGCAAATAACAGCAAACAATTATTTTCATAAAGTGAGATCAAAAGTGTTGATACAATTGAAGTAAACAATTACAATAATAAAGGTGTAAATGTTTAGAAGTATGTGCAAAATCATATACTGTGTAGAAGTGTTACATAACATGATCGCCAATGATTAAATTATAATCAGTGGCGCGGGATGAACTCCTCCTGTCTTCACATAAACATCTAAGCATATAACATGGAGACTCCACCTTCATGTCAACATTTCAGAAGCATGAGTGAGCATGCTCAATATGGACCAATCAGATTCCACAGGGGACATGTTACAGTACTCCAGCAGCAGGTCCTATTATGCCCAGTCGCCTCACAGCCCTGTAGGAGCCATGTTGCAAAAGGGCATGTACAAAGCAGAACCTATATTAAGCTCTTACAGCAGCTAAACAGTACTAAAATGAAAACTCATGTAGAAGAATGGAGCCTGTGTATATAGGAGAGTCATGCCCAGAACCAAAACAGAATAATTAAAGTGACCCTGAAAATGGATTTGGACATCTTTTCCAATAGACAGCCCCACTATGGACACCCCTTTAGTGGGCAATGCAAGATGTACTGATATACAGAATAAAAGGAGCATCAAGTCAATGATGTTCAATTCAGTCAATGCAGATATAGGCTCAAAAGGTGTCTCCACACCCTAGGAATTGGATAACTACTATACTAGCAAAAAAAAATTAAAAAATGAGTCACTGCAAGGAACCACAAGCTAGAGACAAATGACATGCAAACCATACAATTACAAGGTCACAAGCGGCATGTCGCACGTGCAAATAAGTGCACCATTTTTATTAAAAAGGAAAAACAATAGTAAAAAAGAAACAATTTATTATTGAATACATAAAAATACATGAACTGTGTAGGAGTCAGTTCATCTTCTGCCACTTCATGATCTAAAGAAAAAAACAAAGTAATTAGATAGGGTTATATAAACAAGATCAATAATATATTCAAACTGTAATATATAAAAAAAATCCACCATGTATATTATGCAGAATGTGTAAAAACGATAGTGTCCTCTAATTGAATTTCAAAAAGGCTAATTTTAATTTACATAGAGAGGCCCTAAACTGCCTTGACTGGGACAAGGTCTTAAAAAATAAAAGAACAAATAACAAATGGGAGGTCTTTAAAAACATCTTAAGTGCTCAATGTGAGAGGTACATACCTAATGGAAATACAATTATTAGAAACAGGAAAAAACCAATGTGGATCAACAAAGATGTAAGGAAGGCAATAAATAACAAAAAGAAAGCGTTTCAACTACTAAAACATGAGGACAGTGAAAAGGCACTAAAAAAACTATAAGGAGAAAAATAAAATATGTAAAATAATGATAAAGACAGCAACGCTGGAAACAGGCAGAGTGCCAAAGAGAGTAAAGCTAACCCCAAAATATTAAATAATAAAAAGATTAAAACTGAAAATGTTGACCCTTTAAAAAGTAGTAAGGGAGGTATTGTAGAGGGTGACGTGGATAAAGCAAACCTTTTTCTCCACCATATTTACTGCGGAAAATGACCTTCTGGTTGATGGGCAGACGAATAAGGTAAACTCCACCTTAAATGTTTTTTGTCTTACTCAGGAAGAAGTGCAGCTCCGGCTTAATAAGATTAAAATAGACAAATCCCCAAGTCCTGATAGTATACACCACCGTGTCCTAAGGGAATTAAGTAATGTCATAGATAGGCCCCTATTCTTAATATTTATGGACTGTATAGTAACTGGAGATATCCAAAAGGATTGGTGCATAGCAAATGTGCTGTTATTCAAAAAGGGGGTCAAAAAGGGATACTGGAAACTATAGGCCGGTAAGTTTAACCTCTGTTGTAGGTAAAATGTTTGAAGGTTTTCTAAGAGATGCTATCCTGGAGTATCTCACTGAAAATAAATGTATAACGCCGTTCCAGTATGGGTTTATGAAGGATAGGTCCTGTCAAATTGATCTCATCAGCTTCTATGAGCAGGTTAGTTCTAGACTGGATTGGGGTGAGGCATTGGATGTCATTTATATAGATTTTTCTAAAGCATTTGATACTGTGACACATAAAATGTTGGTAAGTAAAATGAGAATGCTTGGACTGGGGGAAATGTGTGCAAGTGGGTAAGCAACTGGCTTAGTGATAAAAAACAAAAGGTAGCGATTAGTAATAAATACTCGTACTGGATCCCTGTTACTAGTGGTACACAGGGTTCAGTATTGTGCTCTATCCTCTTTAATATATTCATTAATGACCTTATCCAAGGATTGCACATTAGAATATCGATCTTTGCAGATGATACTCAGCTCTGTAAGGAATCAACACAACAGAGGATAATGTTTTATTATAAAGAGGCCTGGAGGCCTGGGCAGAGAAGTGACAGATGAGGTTTAACATGGATAAATGCAAGGTTATGCATATTGGGAGGAAAAATCCATTCCATGATTACATGTTAAACAGAAAAACGGTGGGTAAAAGTGACATAGAGAAGGACATGAATACTAAACTTAAATGTAGCAGCCAGTGTCAGGCAGCAGCTGCCAAGGCAAATAGGATCATTGGGGGTATTAAAAGAGGCATAGATGCACATGATGAGAACATCATACTCCCATTATACAAATCACTGGTAGCCCACACATGGAATATTGTGTACAGTGCAAAGGAAAGACATTGTAGAGCTTGAAGAGGTTCAATGGCGGGCAACACAAATAATGAAAGGACTGGGTTAACTACAATACCCAGAAACATTAGCAAGAATAGGGATTAGAAAAAAGATGGCTTTGGAGGACATAATAAATATGTTTAAATATATCAAAGGTCAATATTGAGATCTCTCCCAACATCTATTTATACCCAGGACTGTATCCAGAACAACGGGGCATCCGCTATATCTACAGGAAAGAAAGTTTCTACATGAACATAGAAAGGGATTCTTTACTGTAAGAGCAGTGAGACTGTGGAACTTTCTGCCAGAGGAACTTGTCATGGTGAATTCAATAGCAAAGATCAAAAGGAGTCTGGATACATTTCTATAGAGTAATAGTATAAGAAGTTATAGTGACTAGGATTGTAAAGAAGGGCTATTGATTGAGGGATTTATTGTGATTGCCAGATTGGAGTCGGAAAGGATTTTTTTCCATAAAAATGAGGACAATTGGCTTCTACCTCTATGTCCGTCTTTTTTTGGCCTTACAAATTATTTAACTATGTAATTAATGGTCATGAACCCTAGGGGGATTAAAGGTACAAGTTTAAAAAAAAAGTTTTCAAATAAAAAATAAAATATGAAAAATTTACACCCATTTTTACCATTTTGCAAATAAAAAAAAGTAAAACAGTTAGGGTATAATCGAACAGCATATTTGTTGGGCGTACTAACTGAGTGCTATGATTTTACAACATATTCCCCGGCCAGGGAAAGGAAGGGTGAATGGGGGCTGGGCCAGAGTGCTTTAGAGGCCGGCGTATAGAGGCAAGTACTATACGCCTTGTGAACCTGGCCTTACACATAATTAGTATTGCTTCCAAAATAACATCAGTTATCCTGTACGCTGAACACTGTAGAAGAAATAACATTTCAAACACCAAAATTGCCTTTTTTTGGTCATTTCACTTCCCCTAAAAATTGGAATAAAATGTGATCAAAAAGTCGCGTGTATCCCAAAATGGTAACAATAAACATAAAACGCAGCCTGGAAGACAAAAAAAAGATAATTGTCGCAGGAAACAGCGCTGCAGCGCAAATGTAAGAAAAAGAAAATGTTTTTTTTTTTTTTTTTAAAGAACTGGAACAAAACTAAAACTTTATACACTTGGTATCCCTGGAATTGTACCAACCTGCAGAAAAAGAGAGAAACACTAAAAAAACAAAGGGCAACATGTCCCAATAACATTTTTTTGGACTATTTTATATCGAAATTACTCTTGACAGCACATTCTCGATATAAATGAACTGCAATATACCAAAACTAGGCGTATTATATGTTGGGCATGACACATTGTAATGTGCCTAAAAAGGTGTATTAAATATAGTAGCGATGATACGCTGTTCACCTCCATAATGCAATACGCCTATTACATAAGCTGGTAAGGATACGTTATGCACTTGTATTATGCAATGCTCCTGGATAGGCACATTACATACACCAGCACCGATACGGTATGCACCGCGATTGCGCAATGTGCCTTTTTAGGCACATTAAGTTTACTATGCAAGGTATATCAGACACCAGATTTTTGAAAGTATTGTACTTTCAGATGTACTTTACACTGATTAAAGCACCTAAAATCTGCCATGGCGATGCCAGTTTTTGGACATGTTGCCCAAAATGTCCACAAAAATGGCGCCATTATGTTTTATTTCATTTTCCACGGCATTTGAATTTTTTTTGTTCAGATTCCCAATACATCCTATTATACAGTCAAAAGCATAATTGAAAAGAACATATTTGTCTAAAAAAACAAGCCCTCACAAGACGGAGAAATAAAAAAGTTGTGGCTTTTGGAAGATGGGGAAGTAAAAATAAACGCCCCGAAATAAAAAAAGGCCCCATCAGGAAGGGGTTATTGAACAGTCTGTGTAATGCAGGACAGGACAGGTGCTCCAGAGAGAGGGAGAGGCCCTTTGTGATATAAAGACCCTGAACAGGAGACCGCTTATTTTAATTTAAAATTATCTTATAGGGTAAATAAAGTTTTCTAAACCGAAAAATCCTTTTTTAGTTATTTCCTTCCATTTTTTTTTTAAATCACTGTTCAAAGTGCAGTGGACAAGCAAAAGCCTTTGAAAATGTCTTACACAGCATAATTGTTGGGAATACCAATGAGATGGTATCATACAACTATAACTCTTTGACTCTTTTCCAACAAAATGCATTATATACATATACTTGTTTTTCCTACATAGGATAGATTTTCACTAGTAAATCTATCCTATTCCAAACATAAAATGGAACTTCAGGGTGCCATGAAAAGTGAGAGAGGCATTATAACAATGTAAATTCTTGGACATTAATCTTTATGGTGTATCCAATTCATACACTACTAAAAGTTCCATGAGTGCCGTAGACCTAAGTAACTATTAAAATTTACTACTTAGAGATAAAATGCAGATGAAAGAACCATTACTTTATAACAGCATAGTATATAAAAAGGGAAGTGATATGCTGAAATATCATAAAACCCGCTGGGAAGATGTGCCATACAGCGGCTGCGGTGATTTAGGGAATGGGGCCTTAGTTTTAGAAATTCAAAGGCATTTTAAGGGTCATGCAGAATTATAGTTTAATGAGAGGTTGAAGCAATGAAGAATCTTTTTATCTTAGACTCCTGAATAAGAAAATGGGATTTTCACTGTAATTTATTCAGGCGCCTGCATTTTTCTGTGTGTTTATAGTGCTTTTAGTAAAAAGAGTTAAATAACATACATATTATATCAAATTCCACCATTCTGCTTGTCACAAGCTGCGACAAGCCTAATGTAGGTACAATAAAGAAATATTAGTTTTGCTTTTAAAATGGCAGCAATTTTAGCAGACACCTGTGAGAATTAAATTGCGATTTCTGTTATTGCTTCCCGAAATCCAGTGCTGCCTACAATACATCAACAGCCTACAAAGCAGTGACTACATCAAGCTTCTATTACCATGGACCGGCCAAAAAGCTACAGGAAAGTGGAAACGGCATAACAGACTTTAGTTAAACATTAGCGGTGGCATGCATCAGCATGATATCAGGCGCAGCCCCGTTCACTACATTTTTAAATCTCCCACACGTGCACTAGAACCATAGCGATTTATAGCTATGATTTATATAGATTTATAGCTTCGCTATGGCAATTCTAGGTGCATTACTACTGGAACAAGTAAACCACTTTCACAGTGGTATACCTGAGCCAGAAATGTCATACAAGCGCTAGAATGCACCTGATGTGTGATCTGCAGTAGAGCGGGTTCATAAATTAGGTGCATTCTAGACTAATATTATGCGCATGAAATTTGGCATTTAAAAACTAAAATTCATACATGTTGCCCTAATTGTCAATTATTAGTTTATGCATTTTATAGTTATATTTGCTACTGGTATAGTTGGGAAAGAACTTATTTGTCCATAATTAGGACAGATTCACATTTTTATAAGAAATTAATTATAACACGGTTAGAGTAAGATGCACCTAAAATGTAAGAAGATTTGGTCAATAGAAAAGGATAAAAGGGGAAAAGAACACTCATGTAATTATTTTACAACAGACATTTTAGATCAGTATCAACACCTTACAGATCATTTCTGGTATCCCCCCGATATAGTGACAGTACCTAAGGTATGCTGGGTCTTGTCGTGACACAATTTATAGGAAAAAAAGGAACAAAATAGCGTGATACCATAAAATTATCTAGAATCATACAATGCAATCACCCAAAGGAGTTGCCATATCCTGAGGCTTAACTCTCTTTAACATGTTTAGTAGTTTGAACATCCCACGCCTATTAATATCTTAAATGTAGTTGGGAAAAATAGAAGGGAGCATGACTGCAAGGGGGACAGCCATTTGCTTGTTGTTTGTTAGCATGGAGATGCATTGGCTTGCAAAGCCATTGTAGACACAAAACAGTAGGAAGATTTAATGAATATTTGAACAGTTGCTTTTATATGACCCCAGCCAGGCAGACCCAATGTTTGCATTCCTGTGACTAAGGGGGACATGTCAAAGGGATCCCTTTAAGAGCTAAATGGCTAGGATTGGAGTTTTCTCTGATTCTGATAATTAATGCTAAAAAGCGTCTGACAATCACAACTGTGCTCCAGCTACCTGAGGATACTGAAAAGAATTAGAATAACTATATTAAGGAACTTACAGTATGTAAAGAACAGCACACCATGCTCTTCTTTAATCCCTTATCATATGGGTATGTCATGTCGATAAGGTCCTATGTAGCAGGTTTACTAAGCAAGTCTGCTACTTGGGCGGTGGGTGCCAGTTGCTAATTACAGCTGCCACACACCACTAACGGCAGAGATTGGAGCTGCAGCAATCGCATCCACAGTGTCTAAATGACTGAGGAACAGTGCTGCACGCTGTTCCTCCCTCAGATCGGCACCCCCACAATGAGATGCTTACCAGTAACCATGGCAGCTGGAAGTGTAATGAAGGCTTCCATAGCTGCCATCTTAACATTTCTATTACTACCTGCCCTAGGAAGAAAGACTCTATACAAGCAAGTAAGTCCCCTAATGATCAATTACCCTAGGGATACAATGTAAATGTAAAAAATATAATAAAGATAAAAAAAAAAAAACTACACATAATTGTTAACCCCACATCTGTAAAAGTCAGAGCTGTTGAAATATAACATAATTTATCTCTACTGTTTAAGACAAAAAAATCTAAACACCAAAATTGTGTTTTTTTTTTTGTGATTTCATAATCCCTACAAATTGGAATAAAAAACAATCAAAAAGTCATATGTATCCCAAAATGGTACCAAGGAAAACTACACTTCAGCCCACAAAAAATAGAACCCTCACTCAGGTTCATAGTTATAAGAATAAAAAAGTTATTGATCACAGAAAATTACATTGCAGCGCAAATGTAAGAAATGCTTTTAATATTAAAGTGCTAAAAAATATCCGCTTGGTCAACTTGGGAGCATTGGCATAACCTACGCTGTGGAGCAGAGTCTAAGAGGCCTCCAGTCCTCAACAAAGCCTGCCACAAGGCCGGTTGGTCTTTGCTGCTGGAAACCCCCAAGTCAGTATTCCTGTTGTAGGTCTTTGCAGTGACAACTGACAAACTGAGGAGCATGGTACAGAAGAATGAGGCAGATACATAGTCAGAACAAAGGCAATAGGTCAGGGCAGGGGGAAGACAAGGCAGAGTCAGGAATGGAGCAGAAGAAAATGTCAGCAGGAAGTCAAGGGCAAACAGTGGTTGGCTGTGACAACCACTTGATGGCACGTGCTGGCCCTTTAAATCAGGAAGAGTTGATGAGTGGCATGCTGCTGTATAGAGAAGCAGGAGACAAAGTGGAGTTGTACCAACCTGCAAAATACAGATAACTCATCATTAATACCCAAAACTGAAGGCCATAAAAGGAAACCCACACAAACATGGCAAACGTACCTTTTTGTTCACATTTCACCCTGTCACGGGTGCCCCTATGACCGTCACCCCGGGTCGCAGACGCACCCGTGCCCCTCTGTCTAGCGGCACCGCTACCCGCAGCGGGCACACTCGCTTTGCCGGCAGGGTCCCTGATCACTTACTCGGCCACGCTCTGGCTGCTGCTCCTGTCTCCCGGCGCGTGCCGGCTCTGTTAAATTTAAAGGGCCAGCGCACCGGCAATTGGGTTTTGACGGTCGCTGCCCTTATTTAAGCCTGCCTCTTCCTGATCCGCTTGCCAGCTCTTTAGTGCCTTTTCCAAGCCTATTGAGAAGTCTTTCCCAGTCTTGTCCGTCATTACCGTGTACCGAACCGTTTTGCTCCTGTCCCTCGACCACAACCTCTGCCACCTGTCCTGACCTATCGCCTGTCCCCGACTATGTCTACGTCTCACGAATGTGTACCACGCTCATCCTTGGCTGTCACCACAAGCAAATCATGCCAGTGGAAGCGACCTGGTAGTCTGCTGCCGCAGCAAGTCCATCCCGCTTTGCGGTGGGCTCTGCTTAAAACCGGGTTCTATTTAGACTCCGCTCCCTGGTGTGGTTTACGCCATTGCTTGCGTTGGTCCAGCGCATCCACTACCACTGCCCATGACAGTAAGATCCGGCCATGGATCCCGCCGAGGCACCTTTGCCTCCTGACGCTGACCTCACCACCATCGTGGCTCAGCAAGCTCACCAGTATATTCTATGATAAAGCCCCCTATGCTTATGTAAAAAAAAAAAAAAAGAAAAAACGTTTTTACTCTCAGAAGGCAAGGAAGAAAAAAAATGAAGCACTAAATTATGACTAACTGTCAGGAAGGAATTACACAATTAGAGAAGTTTTCTCAAAGATGTTTAACAGATCCTACTCTTCACAGCCAGCTTCAGGCTTCCATTTCCGGGTGATGCTGTTGGTGGTTCTATAGCAGTGACTGACATTTCAGTTCTGCTATTTCTAGCATGCTAGAGGGACATTGTTGGTGAAAGGGTTTTAACAACAGGGTAGAAGACTACAAAGCTTTTGTCAGTAAGAAAGATAAGCTTCTGTGCTGCTGATAAGACACAGCAGGGCTAGTGCAGAGCAGTTGTAACTAGAAACTTGTGTAAATAAGCAGGACATAAGAACTGGTCTAACTCTAAAAAGAAGCAAAATCAAAACAGTGATGTATTTGGTAATAATCTATATTTACTTTTTCCTACATGTTCAAAGCTAATCATTGTGGTGAGAATACCTCTTTAATGAGATATAAGTTTACACTGCATTGTGCTTGCTTACAATTTGCATTAGATTCAAGGAAATATATGCTATCCGTGTACCTTTTTGTGTGAATCCCTTGTCTTAAAATACTGTGGATAGTTAACTAGCAGCATTACATTTACATCATATAAAGGTATACCAGTGTATGCTAGCCCAATAAATACCAAAATGACATTATTTTGGCAGATGTTCTTTATACCTTATGTGTCAGAAGCACCTGAAGATTATGCTCAAGCTAAGTGTGAACCTCATATAGGTTCTACAGTAACTTCATGACTTATAGTTTATTAGGATGTTTTTTATTTATAAATCCATTACTTTGTCTACAACATAATAGGAAACATATCTAAAAAGTGGTACCCAGGCGGTATATAGTACTCTATAAGTACCCCATATAGAACATTGGCTCTAACATGCTATCAGTGCCAATTTGATGCCAGTTTTTAGCTGATGACTGCAAAACATTTCTTCTGTAGCTTTCCTTCCAAAACTTCATGTTCTCTTAGGCTTAATATATTCAATTGTTCTTGACTTCATTTTAATAGGGATCTCTCTGGGTAATTACTCCCAATTTTTTAAAAGAAGACAGATCTAGGACTTAAAGTGGCTGTCCTTGATCTTAAGTGTCTAGAAATTCCAGGCTTAAAAGAAATAAAACCTTCAAAAAGTCAGTCCATCTCCAAAGGGTTAATATTTAGACATTATCTTGGTTTGGCCAGAAAGAGTAGGAGAACTGTAAATCTTCTCAGTTAATCTTTAAAAAGAACAAATTTCTAAAGTAGCTCAGCTAAGACCTTGAGGGTTTAATTCCTAGAAGCCTATGTCAGACCTCGATAGTCAGCCCAATAAAAAGGTATCACTATTTTAGAACATACTTTTTTTTATTTGATACGTTAGGCTTGAGAAGTCTCACTTACTTCTCAAAACCATCAATCACTCTGTATTACTGGCACAGCGGAGCCTAAGCTTTTCAACTCCGGATTATTTTGTACCTTTTAAATAAAAAGAGAGTAGTGATCATCTACTGTTATTCTGCTGATACATTACTCTTCCTTAATGTCTCATAAGCTATAGTGTAGAACATCAAGAATATCTTTGCAACAAGTGGCATTATCTGCATTTATTATCCTTCTTTACTTTAGGAAAGCATGCACAATGTCTTTCCCTCTGTAATAAATGTGTACAGAGTATTGTCCTGTTTGGTTTGCTAATCCATACTACAATACTTTTAAGGTTTGTTGTCTCAGCATGAGGCAGGGTCTTTAGGTGTAAGAGGGATCAAGTGGGTGTGGTAACTCTGTATTTAAAGGGGTTGTGTCATTTTATGAAATGGTCTTCAGAATAAGGGGACAGTGAAAACAAGTAACTTTGCAATGAGATGTCATTAGCAAAGCTGTCTTGTATTCACAGTTTTCCTTATCTTCTGTTTCTGTTTACACTGATATGCAGTGCTGGTCGGATCCCTCCTCCTTGCATTTCACTAGCTGAGAGCTCATTTACATTCTGTCCTCCCCCTCCCCCCATACCCCCAGTCGGCTGTATTCATGGAGCTTGTATTTCCTGCCTTTCACTAAAAGTAAGGGACCGACACATTTTCACTCTGCACAGCCAGAAGAAACGGAATAACACTGCAGGGCTTCTACAATCAGAAAACAGCACAGTTGTGTCTCGGTGCCTAACTCTCCTGCATAGAAGGGAGATCTGTGCCATTCATAGAAAGCTGGATTCAACTGTAACAAATCTCCAGCTGTGAGAGGAGAAGAGATCAGTGTTCAGTCTAGATTGAATGCAGCCTGTGGTATGTATACAGATCTTACAAAATAAGACTGATAGGGAAAGACACAGTGACATGTGGACTCAGAGAGGGAGGGGGAGTCTCGGGAGCCAGCATGAACAGTGAAGGGGATGATGTCACCCAGCTGGGAGGGGAAGAAACGCCCCTGCATTTCTAGAGTTGAGAAGCTTAGAGCAGTAGGAAACAGCTGAACTAAAGAAGCGATGATATTTTCTTGTCCAGCGAGACTTGTAGTAAAAGCAGCATTTATATAGACCGTAAATCGCTGATCTACAAAACACGTAATAAGACAAGTCAACATGATAAAGATAAATTTCCTGTAGTATTTATAACACCTTATAGTGTAGAATACAGGCAAGTCACCAATATTATTGATAAATATATGCCAATCTTGACTTCAGATCCGGCATTAACGGAGGTGTCGTCTGTTGGTTACAAGTGCATTGCACGTAAATCTGTTACATTGGGACAACAACTGTCGCCTAGTACTTTTTTTGTCTGAATGTACGAATACATCCACCTGGCTCAATCAGTGTGTTTTTTTCAAATGCGGGCAAACAAGATGCATATGTTGTAAATATGTCAAAAAATCACAATCTTTTTCCTCATGTTCCAATCAAAAATCCTTTAACATAAAAAAATTTGTTAATTGCAATGTGGTGTATCTTATTGCTTGCACTACATGCAATGTGCAATATGTTGGATGCACCACACGTAAATTAAAAGAAAGAATTAGACGGCATATATCGGACAGTTCACACATAGACACATGCAATGAGTCTGCGGTATCCCGACACTGTGCAACAAATCATGGTGTGAAAACGGATAGTCTTGTAGTGCAAGGCATTGAAAAAGTGTCATTGCCACCCAGAGGTGGAGATCACAGAAGGAAACTCCTTAATAGAGAATCCTTCTGGATATTCACACTCAAAACTAGGCTACCAGATGGAATGAACTCCAAACATGACCTTATTTTGCACTACGAATAGACATCAGATACAATGTTGTATATGACATATATTTATTGCATATATTTGTTACATATATTTTTTACTTGCAATGTGTGCAATTGTATCTGTTTTGTGTCTTTAAATCTACTTCTATGCTTCAATGCACAGGTGTTGTAGGCGGAAACCTGATTGTTTAGCCTATAAACAGAAAGTGCATTGACGAATGTATTGTGCTACGACTAAGGGCCGAAACTGTTCCAGGCCTGAAACGCGTAAGATAACGCATAGTTTTTATGCTCCTGTGCTCAATATTTTTTACCTGATGTTCTAATAAATAAATGCTGCTTTTACTACAAGTCTCGCTGGACAAGAAAACATTTTTGCCTTGAAGTTGTGCCGTGGTCCCGGCGGTCCGTGCGATTCAGTGTGGAGAGGTGAGCTGGCTTTAACTTGTATATACAGAACTAAAGAAGCGATGCATCCCCTTTAACTCATCAGGTGCAGGAAGGTGATCTCTACAGGTCTAATGTTGACCACCTCATTAAGAAAATGGTGCAGCAGTATTTAGCTTCCATTAAAAGTCCATTAATTGAATATATATAAAAATAATTTATTTATTTTATGGATATTCAATAAGTGGACTTTTAATGGAAGCTGGTACATCTTTCTATTTTTGAGTACGTTTCAAGTGGTCACTGGGCACCGTGCTTTCTATTTTTCACTGATCCAAGTACTGCTAGTTTTTTTGTTTATTTGATTAGACACAGTACATTGAATGCAAAACTCACTATGGCTTCTGTTCAATAGAGGCACTTTAAACTTGTTGGTTACAAATAGCTTATATACAGGGGTACAAAGCCTGGCAGTATTTACTTGCCGGTATGCACTCTTTATACAGTTGCAGTAGACAGTTTTGTTGTGGTTATGTACTCAGGGCCTCATGTATGAAAAAAGGCAAGTCATAAGACTTTCTTTGCCACCCATAGCAAGTAATCAGAGCTCACCTTCATTTCGTATAGTTCCTGAAAAAAATTAAAGGGAAGCACTGATTGGTTACTATGGGTAACAAAGAAAGTCTTAGACCTAGACAGTTTTCATACATGACCCCCTTAGTCTTTGTCCTCTGCACCAGAGGCTTTTTAGAAATCAGTCTCTCTTTCAATTTGAGACCTCATTTCGAGGCAATATGTTCACAGTTTTTGGGCTAGTATTGTGCTATTCCCTCAGAGGACTCAGATTTCTCAGTTATCATACTCTTTTTACAGGAGTAGTCTGGTCGTTGCTGTCTCTCTAGCTGCTAAGAGTCTTTTATCTGACAATGGGCATTACCCACTGCCACTGTTTGCAATAGGAATCATTTGACTCCAAACAGCAGTCTACAGATCTAGGCTAATCTCTGCAGCCACAGCTCACTCTCGGCCTATCACAAGTAACTAGTTGTCGTCTCTTGCAACTATGTCAGTGGTAACTATTCATATACAGTACAGTGCTTCAGAAACACTAATCTTTTTTTCTATCGGCACACAAATCACATGTCCTGGGGACTTTTTCACATCTCAGTCGCATGGTCTACCAGTAACCAGTTACCACAATTTTTGGGGGGCTCCCAAAGCTAACCCCTTCTGACTACATCATGAGCTAAAAAAGTCAAAATTGACCACCATTATGTTGCCAAACTACACAAAAAACCAAAACAAAACATATCGTATTGCCACATGTTCACATTAGTATCTCAGATGACATCTCCTACAAATTATAGCATGTTAGGCAGCAAAACACAACAGTGAACATAGAATATTGGTCCAAGTTGTTGGCAGGGAACATGGCACCAAGTCACAGCGAGGTGCTGGCATAGTTGGTGATTATTCCATTTTACCCTCCTTACACATACACTACATTTAGGAAATGATAGCGGAAATATGAGGTTGTACAAGTACAGCCAGACTTGTAATTGTAACCTGAAAATTACAGGGAATTAATGGCTCATCTGTAAATTGCAAATGTCTCGCCTAATGCGTGCTTTCTGCTTGGCCAGTATTTTCACAATGTTCCCTATCTGGTACATGTTATTAACCTTTTGGTTCCAACTTGAGATTATATTTATTATTTTATCATCCATTACAAAAAACGAATTGAATTTTTTTACACACGTGTTATCAAGTAATAGTAAAAGTTGCTGTGATATTATTGCTGTTGCATTTTTAAAAGAAGGAGGTACTATGAATTTACATGCATACCAATAATGATCTGTCAAAGGCTTTAATCATTAAACTTTTGTACTCTTGAATATTCAACCATCTACACATGGTGGTTCATGAACACAATTACTGTGTACACTGACATACAAAAGGGTAGCAATGTTTTGAACTTTTGAATTTCAGGCTCTATATACAGTTACATGACAAGAATCTACAGAACTAAGCGTATGCTAAATAGATGCAAGTCAAATTTATGTATGAGATAGCCAAGATGATTGTCTATAAAATGATGGGAGTCTCATTTTCAAAGCTGTAGTTGATGGTGAGATTTGGAGCCTGAAAGTCAAAGTTCAAAACATTGCTTGTCAGTGCATTCCTATAGTCAGTACATTAAATATAGCACAAATGGTTTGGCTGAATCTTCATTAATCTATCTGTAATATTTTCTGGTCTAATAAGTGTTTTTCTTATGCTGCTTGTAGCCTCTCTGCACTACAGCTGAGCAGCAGCATTTTCTTTTTAGAAGTGGTTTCCTTTTGCCCTGTAAAATAACAAGCTCTAGAATTATTGTTGTGTTTAGTCCATCTTCTTCCCTATCAATCTTCAGTCTCACATGGTCCCTGTTTCCTAACTCATGTTGAAAGCCTTTGGAGGCAGCTCCCCGGGTATGTGGCTTCTAAGGCTGCTCTGAAAAATATCAAACCTCTTTGGTCACCTGGTCTCCTGGGCTTGACACAGAGATTGTTTCTATGTCTTTTTGAGACCAGCATAACTACTGATTAGAACTGCTGATGCAAAATTGTAGGAGGCCCTTCGTTAATACAATGAAAGTGCATTACAAACTTTTTTTTTCCCAAGGGACAACCTCCTTAACACAGATGTTTTCCCACCATGAAAATAGGATGGTTTTACAATTCATTTATTACGACTAACCGCTTCTCACAAAAAAATGAGGGATATTTGGCTTTTGGTGGGAATTTCAGGATTAACACTACAGTTCTTGAAAATGTTTTTAAATGAACTAAATGAAACCAATTAGAATGCACATGTCCAATTGTTCAATGTTTTAGTACTTTTGCACAACTTGCTGATCTCTTACAAGGAGCTTAACGACAAAATTCACAGGTGTTTGATTTCTGAATCGTTTTATAAATTTAGAGGATGAATTTGAATTGAGATCCTCATCCTGCTGTTCACATTTTGACATCATGAGACCAAGAATACACTTTACAATTGATCAACAGTACCTCACCAATGCGGGGCTTAAAGCAGGATGCTCTCAGACAAAAGTGGCCACTGAGTGTCATCATCAGATTGCAACAGAGATACAGTGAGACTTTTTGATGATACTCTTTGATATTCTAAACTCAGTGGCCATTTCCATCTGAGAGCATCCTGCTTAAATCCTCACAATGGCGAGGTACTAATGAGCAATTTTAAGGTGTTGTCTTGGTCTCTTGATGTCAAAATATGAAAAGCATGATGAGTAGGACTGAATAAATCCCATTTGACATTGATCCCCTAAATTTATTTTGTGATCACCAAGTTGTGCAAAAAGTACTGAAACAATGAACAGTTGACATATGCATTTAACCCCTCACTGACATATGATGTATGAGTGCATCATAGTGACGGTAAGGGGCTGTGTAGCAGGATCGTAATGCGATCCCACTACATAGCCGACGGGTGATGGCAGCTAACTCCATCCCGCACTGTTTAACCCTTTAGACACTGCGTCGACATCTAAATGAGTGAGAAACGGAGTCACACACCTTTTCTCACTCCGACTGGGACATGAACGGCAAGATTGCTGTGTCCTGATCACTTCACATGGCATCTGGAAGCCTTGTGAAGGCTTCCATCACTGCCATGTTTTCTATTTTAATACTTCCTGCCCCAGACAGGCAGTAGTTAAACCACCATATTGGTAAACCCTAATGCATTGTCTATACAATGCATTAGGCTGTATAGACAATCGTGCACCCTAGTGGTGAAGAGCCCTAGGGGTACTCAAAGCTACAGTACAGTGAAAAAGCTAGATGGGAAATCAATTTTTAATACTTTAGAGAGACACTGCATGTAAGAAATTAAGGACTGACTTAGTACAAAAAGAACTTGATGTCACAGTACTCTGCCTGGAGATGTTTATGCTATATCTGTGGCCACCCATGGGTGGTATATGAATTGCAGCCTGTTGAGCATTTTTCCTAGCATGTCACTGTATTGTATTGAATTTGTATGGTAATAAACTGGAGTCCTGAACTTAATTTGTGAAATGTTTGGGTGGTCACATCTTTACTTTCTGAATTCTACATTTTGATTTCCATAATCTAATGGTAGTTGAAATTAGCTTTAAATCGATAAAATGTCGTGTCACCAACTGTGATGAGTGCAGTTAGCAGGTAAACATTGAGGAGAGTAACTGCCTTACGTATTGTGTGCCAGTAGGTAAATGAAGCTGGTAGTGGATCATAATAATGCTGAAAATGGCTGAAATTCCCTCAGTTTATACTCAAGTCAGTCCTCTGGGAGTGCATACATCTGAAGATACTATTGCGGGGGAGAGAGCGAGCACTCCCTGCTCCGCAACAGGACTCCGGAGGGCCACAAGCAGACTTGCCTGTGTGGCCTGATGGCATCATGCACCTTGTATCAGGAAGAAGCAATTGTTTCTGGTGTGCTTCGACAGCTCTTTGGTCTTCACCATAGTGGAGTTTGGAGTGTGACTGAGATTGTGGACAGGTATCTTTTATATAAACAGCTGCCATTGCTACAGGTAATGAGTGGAGGACAGAGGAGCCTCATAAAGAAGAAGTTACAGGTCTGTGAGAGCCAGAAATCTTTCTTGTTTGTAAGTGGCCAAATACTTATTTTCCACCATAATTTGCAAATATATTCTTTCCAGATCAGACAATGTGATTTTCTGGATTTATTTTCTCATTTTGTCTCTCATAGTTGAGGTCTACCTATGATGTCAATTACAGGCCTTTCCCCACCGTATGTTTTATCTGCTAGCAGTGGATCATTTTAGCACTGTTTTAGAGCTGAGGATTGGACTGGATATGACTCTGAGCTTTATTTCATAAAGTGGGATCCTTGTTACATATGCTATAATAAAACATAAGAAAAAGGATTCTCTGAAGCAGACAACCTACTTAATGTGCCGGTCTGAAAAGACAATTTGACACATGCTACATCTGTAGATGACCTCAATTTCATTGAAGTAATAGGAGACTAAAAGTTAGAAAAACAGAATGAAATCAAAGTATATCTTTATACAAAAATTAGAAACTTACATTTTTAGCCTCAACAGGGACATATGTTTTATATGCTAATTTAAATGTAATTAGATTGCATTGTCTTTTTTTTTATCCTGCATTAAGACATTTTCTTCACTAAAAACAAGATCAAAGGCTTCTTAAAGAGAACCTGTCACTAAAGTTTTATACTCTAAACCACCAACATGTTGTTATGGCGTTAGGTAATATCCATTGTTCTAAACATGCCCCTGTCATAAATCTCCATGCATTAAGTATAAGAAGAAGTAGATAGAAGTAGAAGAAGTTATAATACTTAAGAAGAGTCATGAAAAGAGTCCAGCAGCATATGGCATATTTGCCTTGGCTGATGGAATCAAGGCCTGTGAATCTCACTATACTGCCGCAAGATTCTTCTCATGATTTTTTTCAGGGGCAGGTTGAGAGCACTTTTCACTAGCAGAATTATGGCATGCTAGTGTTTTAGTGTACTCAAATATAATAAAAAGACCCTTTAATGTCTTCTCGTAATGTAACTTATCCGGCAAGTGGTATGAAGCAGGTTCAGGAGCTGAGCCTGTTTTATAAATGGTAGGTACCAACTATTTACCACTGTTAAAACTACCTCAGTTACATCTTGTCTTTAGAATTCAGAAATTTTAAAGTAACACATTGTTTATCCTGCATGTTGAATGCTGGGGAAAAAAAATTGCTGTGTTTGTGCACTTTGTTACCCATAAAAAGTGATTAAAATTTGTTTTATGTCCCAAAATAAAGCCATTAAATACTAAAGCTTACTTGCATACATGCCAAGCTTCACACAGCTGTATTGGCATAAAATAAAAAAAAGATGTGGGTTTCTGTACAAAATAAATTTAAATAAATATGTTTGAAGAGGTTTTAATATCTTGCTGTTTCACAGAGCCTGGCCAGTTTATTTCTTTGCTGCATAGTAATTTAAAGGGGTTATCCAGGATTATTATAAAGGAAGTGCCTAGTCTTGTTTCTGGGCTGTGTCTCCTATTGCAGTGTATCATCATTTGACTCACTGGAAATGAATTGCAATACTAGATACAGTTCTTGGACAAGAATAGTACTGTTGCAGGAAAAAAGGTAAACATATTTTGCTAATGTAAAAGACCCTATTTAACAGAAGAATCAATACTATCTAATGCTATACCTGAGTTGTTAAATATTTGAAAAGTTATTTTTCTCAAGTAGTGTTGAGCGATTATTATCGACAAAGTTGAAATCGGCACGGTATTTACGTTGATCGGATTTTTTAGATCACGCGATAATTTAGGTTAAAATCTGTGCATAATCTATTATGCCCAAAGTCGTTAAGGGGTTATCAGTACGTCCCAGGGCCGCTAAGGGGCTTTGCAGGGGGATCGCTCCGCGACCCCCCCGCACAGCCGCCGGGTGTTAGCGGCAAATCGGCACTAACACCCGGCAGTAACAGCGCCGGCGGGTGGCTCCGCCCGCTGGCGCTGTTTTACCCATCAGGTGCCGCGGCAAAGATGGCCGCGGCGTTTGAATTAACGCCGATCGGTGCCGCGCACCGATCGGTGCGGTGATCGGCATAAGCGCAGCTATGCTCTGCCGATCCGATCACCGGGCATTGTGGTGGGGAGCCTTGGGAAGGCTCCCGTCACTTACCCTGGCCGGTTGCCCCACTTCTGTCCGCAGACAGGAAGTGGGGAAACCGCCATCTTTGTACACCCTAATGCATTGCCTATGCAATGTATTAGGTTGTATTAACAATCTCGCCACCTAGTGGTCAAGTACCACAGGTGGCCTCAATGTTACAGTAAAAAAAAATAAAAAAATAAAGTTTTAAAGTACAAAAAAAAAAGTATTAAAAGTTCAAATCACCCCCCTTTCCCCATTTTACAAATAAAATCATTAAAATAATAAAAAAGTTACACATATTTGGTATCGCTGCGTCCGAAAAAGTCTGATCTATAAAAATATAACATCATTTATCCCGTACGCTGAACACCGTAGAAGAAAAAAAATTCCAAACGCCAAAATTGCGTTTTTTGGTCATTTTTCGTCAATCAAAAAATGGAATAAAAATGATCAAAAAAGTTGCATGCATTCCAATCTGCTAGCGATAAAAAGTACACTTCAGCCTGCAAAAAATGCCCCCTCACTGACGTCCGTAGGTGTTAGTACAAAAAAGTTATTGGTCGCACAAAATGGCGCCGTGGCGCAAATTTCAAAAATAGAAAATGTTTGGAATTTTTTTACGGTACCAAAACATAAAGGAAACCCTACAGTTTTTGGGGTTTTGGGGGGATGAGTAAAAAACCTAAAGAAAAACAGAAAAACCCTTATATTTACCGAAAAAATTAAAACGCCAAAAAAGGAAAAAACCCCCGGGCAAACATACAAAAAATACATTTTTTTTTCCCCAATTTTTTGCCCCATTTGGGAAATTTTTTTTTTTGGGGTTTTCCCCGGGTTTTAATTATTTTGCTAGTGAAAAAACACCATTAAAAAATTTAACATCTTTCCCCCCAAAATAAAAGCCCTCATGTTTCTATGTGGGAGGGAAAAAATAAAGAATTATGGTTTTCAAAACAAGGGAAAAGGAAAAGGGAAAAAACGAACGTGTCCCCCAAAAAAAAACGCCGGGGGCCCTTTAAGGGGTTAATATCGCGGCTTTTTCCCGGGCCTTTTCCCTTTGTCTTTTTCCCGGGCCACAAATAAAGCTTACAAATAGAGCGGGGTGAGATTTTGTGCAACGTCAGGGACTGGGATTGTTGGTTCGAGGGGGCGGGGAAAAATCAATAAACCCTTTTTAAACATAAAACAGCCCTTCCTGTTCGGATCGTGGGGTTTTCCGAAACTAAAAGAAATTAGGCTTGCGCCTGCCTCTGGCAAACAGCTCAGGGGAAAATTTTTTAAAAATTTGTTCACGAAAACAGCTCTAACTTTTAGCTGTAAACCTTAAACCATTTTAAGATCAGGATTTGAAATTTTTTAGGGTGAAAAGGCAAATTTTTAAAAGGGAGCATTTACCGTTTGTAAAGTCACGGGGGGGGGAAGCGCGGGGGGGGGGGCGGGCAAAACACAAAAACGGGCTTTTTAAAAGGGAAAAACTAGATATTGTATTGCAGCCCATTCCCTTGGGCAATAGCTTTTTTATTAACAGTTTTACTGTTGAAATTTTAAATTTGGATATGGGGCACCCTTTAACTTATATTAGGATACAGATCTTTTAATAACTGCATCTATTTGGTTTGGTGCAAAAATCCACTTTTAAATTTCCCGTTTACATTTCAATAGGTTTTTCTTTTTCAATTTTGGGCCCCGTTTTTTCTTTTTTTGAAGAGGTACCTTTCATTTAAATTTTTAATCCAGCAATTTTTTTAGTCCCCCCACAGGGGGGAATTGATGGTGCCCAAAAATACCCTTTTTTTTCCGTATACCCCTTTTTTGATACGTGTTTTTTTTTCATTTTGCCCCCGCCAATTTGTTGATAGAGGTAAATTTTTTTTTAAATTAAATTTTAACCAGCAAAATTTTTGTAATTTACCACAGGTGAATTGATAGGGGGCCAAAAAAAACCTTTTTAAATTTTCCGTTAAATTTTAGATACGTGTTTTTTTTTCACTTTTGCCCAGTTTCCCAAATTTTTTTGATAAGGGGGTTTCCTTGCGTAAATTTGAATCCAGCAAATTTTGTAGTCACCACGGGGAATTTTATAGGTGCCAAAAATGCCCTTTTTTTATCCGTATACATTTTAGATAAGTGTTTTTTTTCCCCTTTTCCAGGGCCCAAAAATTTTGTTGAAGAAGGGCCTTTCAGGGAAATTTTGAAAACCAGCAAAATTTTGTAGTCACCACAGGTGAATTTTATAGGGGGCCAAAAAAACCTTTTATTATCCCCTATACAATTTTAGATACGTGTTTTTTTGCACTTTTGCCCAGGGCCGAAAATTTGTTGAAAGAGGTACCTTTTTCAGTAAATTTTGAAACCGCCAAATTTTGTAGTCACCACAGGTGAAAATTTTAGGTTTCCAAAAAATGCCTTTTATTAACAGTATACATTTCAGATAAAGGGGTTTTTTGCACTTTTGCCCTTCCAGTTTTTTTTTAGAGGTACCTTGGTTAGTAAAATTTTTAAAAAGCAATTGTGTAGTTTACCCAAAAAGGGGAATTGATAGGGGGGCCAAAAATGCATTTTATTTTCCATACTTTTCCCGATACCCGGTTTTTTTTCACTTTGGCCCCCGGGCCAATTTTTGATAGAGGGGACCTTCAAATAAATTTTAATCCAGCAAAATTTTGTTGTCACCACGGTTAATTTATAGGTGCCAAAAAAAACCTTTTATTATCCGGGATTTCTTTCCCAAAACGTTTTTTTGCACTTTTTGCGCAATCCAGATTTGTTGATAGAGGGCCCCCTTGCAGTTAAATTTGAAAACCCGCAATTTTGTTTTGATTTGAGGGAAATTTTTAATAGCTGTGATTTTGGGCCCTTTTTTAATTTAAAAGGACTTTCCCAAAAATCTTTTCCCTACCCTCTCAAAAAATTTTTTTCTTTCTTAACAAGGGGCGAAATTTTGGGGGGTAAGCGAGCAAAAAGGGGGGGTTTGGGGCATGGAGGGAGAGGGACGGGGAAAAGGGTGCCCCTTTCCCAGGGGGTTTTTGGGCGCCCAACACGAAAGGGCCAAAGGGATTTGGGTTTTTGGGCAGGCCCTTTCAGGCCTGCCCATCGCGGGGGTCGGGGGCCCCTGTGAATCTCAGTAACGAAAAAGCTTTTCGCCAATCGTTTTTCTCGGGGTTTAAATGCAACCTGCACCCAGCATTTAAACCCTCCCCTCATCCCCCCAAAGTCACGGCCACAAATGTTTTTCATCAGATCCACCAAACATGAAGCGAAGGCGGGCCCAAATGTAATTGTTGTGCCACCATGGGATAACCCTTTTTTCTAAAGGGACCTTTTTTTTTTGTCAAATGCGGTTTGGGATAAGAAGGCATGTTAAAAAGATCAAGAGGCCAAAGAGGTTAAATTTTTTTGCTTGACGCCCAGTTACTAATCCCATCAGAGGAGGGAGGAACCCCGGGTAATTTTGGCAAAATTTCCAGGCGGTGGGCAATGCCTTCCCAGCCCTTCTTGTTTGTACCCCGCGCCCCTGGATGCAGAATGTCAGGAGCGAAAAGGGGTGCCCAACATTGCGGATCCAAAGGGGTTTTTCCCGCAGAATTTTTTCGGGCCCGCTTCATAAACGGACGAGGAGGAAGACGAGGGGGTGTGTCAGTACGGGTTCCGCACCCCAAAAAAGGGAGGGGCCCGGTCGCGAAGTCCGCTGATTGATTCGCCCCCCCGGGGAAAAGGGGAAAAACCCCGCTCCTCGTTATCGCCGTAAAAAATGGGCCAAGGACCTCTCAAGCCCTTGGGCCCTTTTTTGGGAGCAACCCTTTCTAAATTTCCCCAAAGCAATTTTATATTCCCGCCTTTGCCGTAAACGCTTAAGCAGAGGAAAAGCCCTTTAGGTGTTTAACCCCCCACCCAACATGTCTGGGCCCACATGCAGCGAATGCAGGGATTTAAAATGGAAAAAACCCTTTGGGCCCCAAAAAAGGGCCCGGGACCGACCCCCAGGCCTCCAAACCCACTGTCACACCTTTTTGTCTCCCCCCTCATCCCCCTCCTCCGCCCCCCAAGCTTTCCCTCAGTGCCCATGTGTCTCAGAGTCAGATCAGGGTTCAGCCTCGCTTCAGCCCTCCCCGGGTGGGCCCAAAGTACCACCGCACCCCAGAGGCCCCAAACCCTTTTAGCCCTTCCCCTTTCCCCGCCAGTTTGACGACCTGCCCCCGTACAGGGGTCGTCTACCCCAGCCAGTTTTTCTTTTCTTCCGGGTTTGGAAGGAAGAAACATTTTAAACCCCAAAACCAAACCCCAAAAACCAAAAGCCTAAATTGTGGGCCCATTGCCGGTTTTTGGGCCTTGGGGAAAATGTTGTTTTCCCGGGGGGTTTTGGGGCACGGGTGGGTTCCCCCCTTTTTCATGGCCCTTTGCCTTGCCCCCCAATTACCAGTTTGCCGAGCAGGCTTTTTTTTGCCAAAAAAGCTGTCCGCCCTGGCCAGCCCGTTTTCATCAAAAATTTTTTCGGCGTTTTTTGCATCTGGGGCCCGGAAAAAGCCCCAATTTTGCCCAAAACCGAACTGGACTATAAGCAGGGCCCAAAGGGGGCTATATCTCTGGGGCCGTAAAGGGGTGAGTGGGTGGATGCCCTTGGGGGGTTTGACAGGTGGCTCTCAGGTCGGCCCCTCCCCTCTTCAAAACGCAGGGAGGGTTTGTGGGGTTTTTTCCCCCAAAGGTCCCTTTGGTTTGGCATCCCGTCCCCAGAAAAAACCAGGCCGTGTTGAAAAAAAATCTTTTCTGGAGCCCGTTAAACCCAAAAGGGTCAGGGAGGTGGGGAGGGGTTTCCCCGAAACCCGGGAAACCGAAGGCCCCTAAAGGGGGTTGAAAAGAACCTTTTGCCAGGAAGGGTGGGGGTGGTGCGATTTTTCCAGGAAAATTTTGCTGGCCCCCCTTAAGATCTTTTGGGTTGGGGCCCACATCCCTTCCCTGGCACATGTCAAAAAACCTTGTTCTTTCCGGAAATTTTTTAAAGAGCTCCCCGGGTCGGGGACTCCCTGCTGGGGAAAGGTCGAGGTTTTTTGAGTCACATTCCGCCGTTCGCACCCTGCTTCGTCCCCGCCGGGCTGCGTTGAAAGCGCCCAGCTCGGGCCCCCTCCCCGTCCCCCCGGGCTAATTGTTGACTGGGGAAAACAGGGTTTTTTTGGGGTTTAAACCCTTCCCATATTCCCAAGGATTGTGGAAAGGCAGGGGCAATCCCTTTTATGCAGTACAAAGGGACCCAGGGCCTGACAAGCGCGGGTGCAGCTCGGGGTGTTGAGCCCCCCGAGAGGGGATGCAGGGAAAGAGCTCTGCCCCAAACCCTTTGGGCCAGTTTTAAAGAAAAGCCACCATAATGGCCCAGTGAGGAAACAATCCCCTTGTCAGCTTGGGCATTTTTGGTGATTTTAAAGTTCGGGAAACGTGGGTTTTGGGCACTCTGAAAAAAAACGGGGCCCCGCCGCGACGGAGGGGAGTTGGCACAGGTGCAACACGGGCCCTTTCTCTGGTCAATCCAAAACCCCCGGGACAGTTTCTCAATTTTATCGGTCTTTGAGGCAGTGGTTGGGGTTTCCAGGGCTAGTCCCAGGGGGGCGCTTTCACTCTCGGGGTGCTTTTCCATCTCGGGGCAAGGGCCCAGGGCTGTGTTGAAGCGTTCCCGGAGGCAGCGGAGGAGGGGGAAAGGGGGGATTCCTGGGACACCGACGTTACCGACGCCCCTGCCCTTCAAAAAAAGGGTTGGTCAAATTTTGAGGGGGGGAGGAAGATGAGGAAGATCAGTTTTTGGGGAAAATTTCCCAATGTTCCATCTCTCACATGAGGGGCTTGGTTGCCCCAAATTTCCTTCCAACATGATCCTCGCATTAAGGCCTTTAAAATTTTGGAACAACATTTTATGGGTGGCCCCCCTCAGGTTTCCCCGGCAAAAAAAAAAACCCGCATTTTCCCTTTTCCCCCCACCCAAATGAAAATTTAAAATGCGGGAAAAATGGAGCCCCTTTGTGTTTTGACCCAAACTGGAGACAATTTTGCGTTGCTTCCCCGTTTTTCAAAATGTCACGGGGGGAAACCAAAAAATCAGTGACTTTAAACCAGCGGGTAGATTTCCCAAAGTAGCTGTACCCGGCAGCCCCGCACCCAGCAGGCAAGGTGGCGGAAAGCCAAAGGGGGTGACCCCCTGGCAATCTTTTATTTCCCAACCTCACAACCCCTTTCCCCAAGGGGGGCGGGGGCAAATCCAACACACGAGCCCAGCTTAAAAATTCATGGGGCAGGGGACTATTCTGGGGCCCCTCAACACCGTTTTTTTTTTGGGTATGTTTTCCCGGGGACCCCAATGGGCTTCGGGGTTTACCCCCAAAATGGGAACGAATGGCCGAGATCACTCGCCTTTCCATAGGGTTTTTTGCCCGGGCCAGCCACCCCCAGGTCTATCTAGCGGGCCTTCGGGCCAGCTGGGGGAGTCATTACAGACAAACGCATCCGGCTTTCCCCACTTTTTAATTGGATCTTTTTTGATTTTCACCCAAAGTTTGAATAAGGAGGATGTTTCTGTTTGTTTTTTTGGCCCCCAATTCCCGAGGAAAAACCGATTATTCCCGGGTCTATTAACATTCTCTTTAAAACAGAAATGGTCCTTTAAAAAATTTTTTTTTTAAAATGATCTTTTCTTACTGCATTTTTTAATTCTGGGTTTCCCCAAAAAGTTCTTTTTGTGGTTTTGCTGTGGGGGAGATTTTTAAAAGAAAACAATTTTCATGACAAAACCGTTTTTCCCTTTTTACTCCTTTATCTTTTAGAAGTTTTGCATTGTCAAGGGTTTTGAGGAAATGTTGCTGTGGTTTAAAAGCTATAATTATGGCCCCTTTGGAACGAAAAATGTGGTTCCCTTAAAATTTGGGCAATTTCCCATCACCAATTTTTAATTAGTATTTTGGGGAAAAGGGTCATATTTAAAATTTTTTTGGGGTCATGTTGCTGTGAGATACAGTAATAATCTTTGGCCCTTTGGGAAACAGAAAATGGGGGTGCTAAGTGGCTTTCCCCCCTCCCAATTTTTTTAACAGGGTGGAAGTCATTTTTAAAATTTTTAGGGGTCATGTGCTTTAAAATCCCGAAAAACACTACGGGCCCTTTTCTAAAAAAATTTTGTTTCAAAACAGACTTTTTGTTTTTTCCAAAAATTGCCCAAAAATTGGTTTAAAGGGTCATGCTTTTGGGGAATTTTTGGGGGATTTTTTTGGGCTGCAGCTTTTACTAAAAAACCCTATTATAAAAAAAATGTTTTTTTAAACGGGGACATTTTTTCTTCACATTTGTCAAAAGTGGTCAAGGGTCTTTGTTTGTTTTTTGGGGGCCCAATTTTGCTGTGACATCCCGGGCAATACTACAGGTTCTATTATAAAAATGTGGTTTCTAACAGACTTTTTGTTTTTTCAATTGCCCAAGAGTGGCTCAAGGGTTTGGTGCTGTCAGAAACAGGAATAGGTAGGGGAATTTTTAATTTGGAAAACTATTGCAAAAAAGACTTGTTTTTGCAAAAACTTTAAAATAGTATTAAAACCTGTATTGAGACAACCCCTTTAAAACAAATTTAAAAAAAAGGGGGAAAAAAACATGGTTTGGGGTTCCATTTCCCATTTTAAAAAAAAGTTTTCTAGAATTTAAAAATACTAAAAAAAATTGCATGTACAAAAAAAGTGGTTTTAAAAAAATTTCCTTTTGAAAATTTTACAAAAGGGGGGGGACAGGGGAAAACTTGACCCAAAGTAAAATTATTCAGAGGAATGGGGGCATTTGGGGCATGGACAGAGAACAAAAAAGGGAGGGGACAATTTCCCCCAGGGCCCTTGAGTTTTAAAAAGGGAAAAAAAATGCCCAAAAAAAAGGGCCCCCTGGGTGGGGAAAGGAGTGTTAAAACCCCCAGTATTTCCAGGTGAATTTTCAATTGGGCCACCCCTCATACGGAGGGGCAAGGTCACCCCGGTCTTTACTGGTTGTACTGGGGGAAGGTGGAGTTTTTTACTCAAACCCTTTTCCCACTCTGCTTTTACACGGCTTTTTTTGTTGCTGAGTAAAAAGGGCAAATTTTTTCCGTGTAAATAGATGACAGGCGCTAGGGCCGGGGCTCTTCACCGCACCCCACGTAAGGTTTTTGGGCCCCGGCAGCCCGGACCTTTCCGGTTTTTAATAGATGACAGACGCTTTGCTGGTGTTACGAAAACTGGGGTGTTTGGCTGGAGTCCAATGGCGGGGCTAAAACCCCAAAAAAACAAGGAGGGGACTGGAAATCTTGATTTTGGAAAAAAGCAGGAGAAAGGGAAGGATTTAAAAGGGGAGGAGTGCAGGAGGGGCTGCGATCGGTAAGCAGGGGCACTCGAGGTTTGAGGGGTGGACTGCGAGGAGAGGGGAAAAAACTGGAAGGTGGGGGTTCCGGGGGGAGAGGGGCTTTTAAGCTAAGCAGGAGCAGGAACAATACTCAAGCAGGGAAATAAAAAAGGGTTGAGGAGTTTATATAGGAAATGGGAAGGGGGAAAAGGAAACAAAATGGCAACCCGTGAGGACACGATCCACAAACTTTACTGGGGGCAAAAAAAAAGGGGGAAACACAGTAGCAAAAATTCCACGGTATTCAGGGGCTTCCTGAAAATTTTCCCTCCTCAAGGGCTGGCCTTTTGGGCGGGTTTCCTGACTCGGGTTTTTTCGGATGTCTTTGATGAAATTGTCTTATAATCGAGGGCATTGGTTACTTTACGGGTTCCCCCAAATTTTCTTCGGGCCCCATAACCTTTCCACCTTTTAAAGAGGTATTGCAGCTGGTTTCCCGAAAAAATTTTCGAGGCCGGATTCGCTCCACAACAAATGTTCTTGCCCCTCGATCTCACGCATCAGGAGGAGGAGGAACCCGACCTGGAAAAAGGGGTTTGGGCACGGGGGGCTTTAGAAGGGGGATTAAAAATGAAATCAGGGTGGTCTTATTTGATGGTGGGAGTTTGAGCCACAGCTACTTTGGGTGTTATCTTGTGATTTTTATATTGGGCCCCAAAACTTCTGTCCCGTTTTTGGGGAAGGGCCCCTTAAATTTCAAAAATTTTGGTTTGACGCCCTACCTTATCCCCTTTCTTTCAAAGTTGGTGTGGTTTCCGTTTATCTGCCCTCTTTTTTTAATTTTTTGAGCCCTCTCTAGGGGTTTCCTTCAAAAGTTGCAAAAATTTTTCTGTAGTTTTAGAGATCCTTTCTGCCGGCAAAATTTGGGAAAATGCGGAAAGCAAAGGGGAAACTAGGAAGTATGTTTGGATGGTAAACCCAAAATTTGAAAGAAAGGCGGGTTTTTTTGGTGGAGGCATTTTGGGGTTTGGGTTTTACGAAAATTCAGCCACCCGGAAATAGTTTAAACAGTCAAACTTGTAGGTGACAAAATTTAGCATCGCAGGTACTGTTCCGGGGGCTGTTAGTTTCGTTCCAGTTGTCCCTTTTGATTGTGGATGAAAAAGGGGGTTGAAAAGATTTTAAAATCAATGTCCAGTGCTGGGGCAAAAAAACTCCCCCAAAATTTTGGATGTAAAAATGCACCCCACGTCCGAGGGGTTTATTCATCGGAATCCATGGAAAGGGGAAAAAAAAATTCTGAATTATGAGGTCAGCGTGTCCTTGGGGAGGGGTAGACCGGTACAGGGGATGAAAAGGGGCCCCCTTTGGGGGGCCGGTAACTACTAGGGAAAATAGTTTTTTTTCCCTTTTAGGTGGGCAGGTTAGAAAAGCCCTGGAAAGGGGAACCCCGGGGGACGAGGGGGGACGGGCAAAGGCTGTAAAAAAACCCGTGGGTGGAAAACGTGGAGCTTGATGGGGCAAAAACGTCACAGATTCACATATTTCCTTACACCCTGAAATTAATTGGGCCCCAAAAGAATCGGGTTAAAAAACCCCTGGTTTTTTGCATCCTTTGTGCCCGCAACTTAGAATCAGGGGTAGTCTCGGGTTTCCGTCTTACCTTTTTGGGTTATTTACGTGTCGGGGGGCCCCATTTGTTTTTAAAGGATAAAATGCACAATATTCAAAATGCCCGTAACGTGACTAAAAGCTGTTTTCCATTCATCCCCGATCTATCGAACTAAGTTATAGGCCCTCGTAGGTCTTGAAGGTTTGCCCATAGATTTGGATGCTGTGGGAGGTCGGGCCCTTTTCAAAAGGTCATATTTCATCTAAATGCCTGCTTTCCCAGTGCGCATATTGCCACGTAGTGTGAAGTTGTTTGATGGAGCTTCTGGGCTTCCACCCCGGCGGACTCATTTTGGGCTTGAGTACCCGTTACGTATGGTTGGGTCCAATGCAGGGGCTAAGCAAAAACCCCCGGGAGCTTGATTGGAAACAGCAGGAGAAGGAAAGGCCCAAGGTGAGGAGTACGGAACGACGATCGTAAGCGGTCACCGGGGTTTGCATGGCTGCGAGGAGGGGAACAAACGGGAAGGTGATTTCCTGGGCGAGAGGACTGTAAAAAAAGCAGAGCGGACACAATACTCAAGCGGGAAGTAACGGCTTGGGAGTTTAATAGGACCTGGACGGAAACAGGAAACAAGATGGCAACCCCTGAACCAAACCACCATCTTTTTGAGGCAAATTAAAAGGGAAACACAGTAGCAAGTTCACGGTATAGCAGGAGCTTTGACACCCGGCTCTTACCGCACCCCTGTAAGGGTTTGGGCCCTGGCAGCTGGGACCTCCGTGTTAAAAGATGGCTGACGGCAGCACTGCTTCACCGTTGGGGCAATCAGGGGATCTTCAAATTTCCAAAAAATCGATTTTTAAAAAAAGGGTTTTTTTGAGGGTTTAAATAGTTCAAAAGGCCCCCGGGCTGGACCAAATTGCCCATTTGGGGGCTTAAATTTTTCTGGGGGTGGGGTCATAAAGGGGGCGCATCTTTTTATCTCCAGGGGGGTCTGTCCCCAATATGAAGAAGGGTTTGGGGGGAAAAATGAAAACCCTTGAATTGATTGATGAAACACTCTCGAAACCAGGGGGGGAAATGCTTCTCCAAAAAAAGTGTTTTGGGGGGATTTAAAATTTTTATTTTTTATGGGGTGTGGGGGACGAATTAACAATTACACTGTTAAAAAAACCTTTAAAAAAAATGCAGGGGGGGGGGTGTATGTTGTATGTTTTAAAAATTGAAAAAAAGCAAAATGATAATAAAGTAAAATTATAAATAAAACTTCCCTAAATATATCTGTAAACAAATGTCAGTTACCAAAAAATCTAACTAAGTGACAGTCACTGTACAAAAATAGCATAGTGCCACTTTGTGATCTGTAGGTCAAACAGGTTTAGGGGTCATGCTGTGGCCCAGGACAGGTATAGTCAATGCCCAGTGAAACTACAATGGTGGTTGAAAGACTCCTATTTCTGTCACTTTTTCATCTGTGGGTCAGACAGGTTTAATGGTCTTTCTGCGGTACAGGACAGATATAGTTAATGTCCAGTTCAACTAAAATGGTGGTTCAAAGACTCCTTTTCCCGACACTTTTTAATTTGGGGATCAGACAGGTTTAATGGTCATATTGCGGTTCAGGACAGGTATAGTCAATGTCCAGTTCAACTAAAATGGTGGTTGAAAGACTCCTTTTCCCGGCCCTTTTTAATCTGTGGGTCAGACAGGTTTAATAGTCATACTGCGGTACAGGACAGTAATAGTTAATGTCCAGTTCATCTAAAATGGTGGTTGTAAGACTCCTTTTTCCGGCACTTTTTAATCTGGGGTCATGCAGGTTTGGGGCTCATGCTGCGTTCCAGGACAGGGATATTCAATGTCTAGTTCAAGTAAAATGATGGTTCAAATCATACTGCCTTCTGGCACTTTTTAATTTGTTGGTGAGGCAGGTTTAAGGATCATGCTGTGGTACAAGACAGGGGTAGTGAATGGTCTGTGAGTTTTTTTCTGTGGCTTTTATAACCTAAGTGTGTTGCCTAAGATGTAGCACGTATCCATTTGACTGTTGTGGATGTTAATTCCAGCTTCTCCACCCCTGTTTGGGTGTAAGAATGAAGTTGTTGTTCCTCTCCCATAGACTTTAATGGTGATCGGCGATAATCTATTATCGACTATCGGATATCTTATTGATAATTGCCGATATCGACTATCGACCCGATGACGATAGTCAACGTAATCGCTCATCACTATTCTCAACCTCCAGCGGTTTGACAATCTACTCCCTATTTATCGCCATTTCATTTGGAATTTTTATTGAATGAGAGGTTCTGCAATATGTATGTGATAGAAGCAGTTATTGTAGCTACTATGGTGCCCATGAGAAGTGAGCCCCATTCTGTTGCTCTAGGGTTTAGCTATTGGGTGTCCTCTATTCATAGTCACAAGAAGTGTTGCTCAAATAGGCCCTTGTTCTGCTTGACATTGGTTTGACTGAAATTGTAAAAGCAAATTCTAACCCAAATAATTTAACTCTAAGGGCATGTTCACACAGCATTTTTGGATACGATATTGGATCTTTGTTGGATCTGAAAATCACATCAAAAAATTTATTGTCAATGGGATCCAACACGCAATTATTATCGGGCTCCTGCTGTGTCTTTCAGACCAAGAATTGACATGTCAATTCTTGGAATGAGTCCAAAAGATGGATCCAAAAGATGCAATGTAACATGCATCACAATCACTCGTCTAAACACCGTTATGTGTTTTACATTGTGAGCAGTGTAAAATCTCACTGCTCATTGTTAGATGCGTGTTTGGGTCTGTCTAGATGGACCCAAACATGCATCTAAAAGTGTATGTTCACACGGAGCAAACTCGCCGTGTGAACATACCCTAACGCTGTCCGTGACTCTAACCATAAGTTCATTGCAGTTTCTCTAGGTCAGCCTTATGTTGTGGAAAATGGAAGTGATGTCAGATATCATGCAACACACCTGAGGTTACATCTAGATCCCAAAACTTATGGGGAAATCAGTAGTGACATGGGACCTCACATTGCAGTTTATGCTGCAATGGGAGTGTCAGAAGGCCTGAGCAAGTCCAATATAGGGTAGATATTTTGGCGATTTTTATTAAACATTGATTGGTCCCTACTAACCACTTAGGGCCACATGTATGAAACTGTTTAGTCTAAAACTCAATCTTGTGCCCATAGTAACCTATGGGCAAAAAAAGTGAGATTTAGAACTACTCAGGTTCATATATTTGGCCCTTAGTTTTGGGTTGAATTTGAAATCTACCTCAATCCGAACACAAAGGTCAGTTTATTCTAATAACCAGATTGTAGTCGGGAAAGAGTTTTTCCCCCCAAAATGAGGACAATTGGCTTCTCCTCCTGAGGTTTTTGACTTTCTCTGAATCAACATTATAGGACAATAGGCTGAACTGGATGCACGTCTGTCTTTTTCAGCCTTACAAACTGCGGTATGTAACAACACTAATCGAGGAATGTTAGTAAATGAAACAACAATCTGGGATGATGTTGCTGATTTCTCCTACAAAGAAAGGATCATGTGCCAGGTCTCTGGGGGTAGGAGGGTGAGATTACATGAACTAGCTTCATTCACTGGCTTTTTCTTGATTTTACACATAGAGATAATGGAATTATTACCAGTTTTTCAATATATTTTGTTTAGATGTAAATTATTGATTATAATTCTAAAAATATGTAAAAAAAATTTATTAGCTTTACAGTGATACCATATTGCACCTTCTAAAAGCATGCAAGAACATAACATTTCTCAACCACATTTGTTCTAATCATTACTGAGAGTAGGCCGCCTGGCTAACATGTTCTATAGATATAAATGTGACATCAAAAAGAGATGTTCCATTTGGCCAAATTCTCTCATATGTTACTATTTGAAAAAATATGTCTTGTGTAATCACCTCCATGATGTTGCAGTTGAAATAATCATTTATAAATTTGTCTCAGCCGTAATAATGCATTGCCCTTCATTATATTAGATTGATGCAGTGGTCTGGAACGAGCTTTAGGCTTTGTAACCTGCTCAATAATTATAAGTAGCTCTGGATAGGTTATGGGTCCCTTCTGTGTTATTCACCATGTAAATGAGACCAGGAGTCAAATCAAGTATTTTACAGAAGTCTTCTATCTACTTTAGTAAAATTCACTGAAGCAGCACTTATCTAAGTGCAACCTGCCTAGAGCAACTTACAGCAGATGATAGTGTTGCATTGCCATTGCAATATACAAAAAAATGATGTCTTACTATTAAGATATTATAATTTTTCTGGATCAGGGAACATGAAGATCTAATTTTTGGTTGTTCTTGTATTATAGTTCAATGTCCATGTTAAATTGTTGATTTATATTTATTGCTTTTAGACTTTTTATTCACTTTCAGTAGTAAACATCTGAGAATTATTTCCATTTTTTAAGGATTGTGCTGTGCCTAGTGTAGCACCTAAGGGGTTGATGTGTAACAGAGGAATTCAAAGAACACCAATGAAAGAATCCATACTGAATGTCACATACTGCGCCCTCAGGCCTTCAATTAATCATAAGTCATTGCATTAGTTGCACCTGGAACGTTCCATTCATCAGAAATGGTAAATTATCATGTACAATTCCACTATGGATTGACACAATACCAATAAAGTATATTCCTTTAAAATTCTATGGAAAAACACAGATAATACACACAGATAATTAAATGTTTAATATGTGGTTTTAGGCATACTGTAATTGCAGATAAATTTACTATTCTGTCTTTTCTAAGCATTGGTAATTTAACCATCTTAATCAGTGGAGAGATGATAAATGGCTACTGTTTCTAACTAAGAGGCATGCTAGAAACAAAAAGCTTATGTGGAACCAAATGGAACAATTAAAGGCACATTTCCATCAGAAAAGAGTGTTTTTTGTTAAAACCAATATTCCTGGAAAACATTTTTTTTATTTTTTTTATTTTGGCACCCCTATAAAGTTAAAAATTATGTATACAATCTTATCCTTGTCTAGGTGTATTTGTACAGAGTTAAAACTCCTGAATGGCAGGGAAGACTAATCTTACTTTATGTAGTCTCATTACAAATAGTAGGTAATGACATACTGATCACTATATTGTTCTCTGGACAGGCCTAGATAAAGACTAGACTAGACTACAGGACAATGAAAGAGCAACACAAAATGAGTTAATAGGTTAATCTTTATGGGTTCATCTTTACCTGCACTGGGTTAATGGGTAAAACTTTACCTGCACTGGAGATATATTTTTTTATACACTTATCTGGTTCAGCTAATAACAATCACACCTCTCAGGGCACAGTCAACCTTAAAAAAATAAATAAATAAAAATCAAGCAATCCTGTCCCTTTAAGTGAAGGTTATTACATCCATTAAGTCTAGAGTTATTAATTGGCTTGTTTTATACAACAACCCTAATTTGAATTGAAGTCAGCTATAAAATCACTTGAGTACAATGGTCCCAGCTTAAGAAAATGCTGATGATCATCTAATATATGTTTTTTTTTTTTCACAGCTGATTGATTAGCTTTAATTTTCTGGCAATCTGGAACAAACCATCACCTTACTTCAGCTCTCAGGGAGTGTAGAGCAAGCGCATGCACTGAATCTGGTCCATACGCTGAGGATGCTTGCTTTTAACTATGCCTCATGACGAGATTGAGGGCTGCCATTTGGCTGTCCTGGCAGCTGGGGGCCTAATAAAGCTACTAATAAAAACTAGTCTTTGCCGCACAATAAATGAGCCATTACACAGCTCTTGCTGAAAAAAATAAACAACGTTATTGGTCAAAGGAAATTTGAGGAAAATTTTTATTTTTTTTAAAAAAGTAATTTTTTAACAACAAAAACTACATGTATAACTGAAAGTGTACTGATCCACAGAATATAGATTACATGTCATTTATTTCAATCGACAAACTCCATAAATTCTGCCTGGATCTTAAAGAAAAAAAGTGTAACAATGCTTTTTCCATTTCCCCTTGAAAGATTTTTTGGGGGCCCCCCAATACATTATAGGTTGCAATAATTAAAGTGTACCATTTAAAAACTCATCCTGCCAAAAATAAGTCTTAATATGCTGACAGAAAAATAAAACAGTTATCGCTCTTGGAAAAAAAGAAAAAAAAAAAAAAAAAAAAGGAAAAACGGCCCACTAAGGCATTAAGTATGTAAAGGTAAATACATAATAATTAAAGCAAAACATTGCGTTCTATTTTTTAAATTAAAAGATCTTTACTTTAAAAAGGTTTCCTAGGCTATAGATCACCACTCTCTGCTCTAGCAGCGGCCAGGCTGGTGACATCAGTCCCTGTGTGTCTTACAGAGGATGGGACCTAACTAAAAAAAATTTAAACCCCTTTAAAAGTTACTGACAAGAGAGAGCTCAGTGCCATCCTGTAGCTGCATAGTGATGCTATTATCATTGGATTATTTGTATGCAAATACTGTACATAGAAAACACTGTGAGCGGAGAAGAATTACCCTGTTCATCTTGCTATCTTTCTGTTATGGAAAACATACTGTAGCTCTGCAAGCTCACATATATAGCCCAACACCTTGTTTAAAACATGTCAAAAAGTCCCTTTTAATGGGCACGCTGGGAAAAAGGACAAGCGATATTCATCAATCAGGGGCGTTGGGGGCCCTAAAACACCGGGGCTGGGGCCCTTTGTGTTTTTCCCCCCTCATTCTGAATGGGGATTTTTTTTTTTACAGAAAAAAAAACCTTTTTTTCCTGCCCACTAATTTTCTGCCATCCCACACAGATCCTTCCACTCCTCAGCAGTCATGAACAAAAAAATCACCAATGACAAATTTATTTTTCAAAACTTCTCCCCTCAAAGCCAAAACCCCAAAAACAGTCCCCAAATAATCCACCGATACAGGAAAAAAAAAAACACCCCTAAAAAACCCAAGACCCAAAAACTATTACACTTAAGGCTCAAAAATCCTGCCAGACCCCGACCGAAAAGCCCCCACATGTGACTACCACGTACCAGGCTCGATTACATATACCACCGCCCTACAGGGGCCATATAGTGGTAGATAAGTTGTATTAGACCTCAGACATAAAAAGGGTTACCTGCAGTTACATTTGTGACTCACCGGGGACGTCTTTTCTGATCACGTCGTTCACTTTCCCTTTTCTTCCATCCGTTCACACCCCTTTATGCTGATTGCTCCCGGAATACTCTCCCTGAGGGTTTTGGGCCCCAAAAAATTTAGAATCCTCACATTTCCCGCAAATCCTTAATTTTAGTATAGCAGTCCCCCCCGTAGGGTTTTTGGGGGCCCCAGGGGAGGGATATGGGGGGCCCCAGCAGGTAATGGGGGCCCTGAAAGGGGGCCCAGATATTAAAAGGGGGCCCCGAGGGAGGTATAAAGAGCACTGGGCAGGATATAGGGGCACTGAGGCAGGGAATAGGGGCACAGGCGTAAAAGGGGGGACAGGGTCTGGTATAGGGGGCACAGGCAGGGATGGGGGCACAGGCTTTTAGGGGGGGGGGCATATATGGGGCCCCAAGCAGGAAAATGGGGGTTTTAGGAATATGGGGGAAGGGAGTATATGGGGCCGAGGCAGTATATAGGGGCCCCAGGCAGGTATATGGGGCGAAGGGAGAAAAGGGGCACAGGCGTATATGGGCCCCAGGCAGGTATATAGGGTCATTGAGGAGTAATGGGGACTGAGGCATTTTAGGGGTCCCCCCAAGCATTAAAAAAGGCACTGAGGAAATATTTGGGGGGAAATTTGCATTTTAGGGGCCAAGGCAGTATAAGGGGGCCAGGCAGGTATATGGGGGCACAGGAAGGGTTTTTTTATGGGGGAACAGGCAGGTATATAGGGGCAAGGCTAAATGGGGGGACAGGCAGGATATGGGGCCAGGAGTAAAAGGGGGCACAGCAGTATAAGGGGGCAACCCCGGCAGTATAAATTGGGGGCCACAGGAGGTTTTAAAAAAGGGCACAGGGAGCAATGGGGCCCCAGGGAGGCTTAAGGGGGCCGGCAGATAAGGGGGCCACAGACAGGATATGGGGGGGGCCCAAGGGAGCATATGGGGCCACAGGCAGGGATTATAGGGGCCAGGCAGGGATAGGGGGCCCCCGGGAGGCATTAAAAGGGGACAGGGGTTATAGGGGGCACGAGGAGGGAAACGCTATAAAAAAAACAACTTAAAAAACCCCCTTAACTCCCCCGGGAGCGCGCTCCGTCCTTCAGCCCCCCCCCTCGGCAGCTCCTCGGCGCACGGCCTATGACGCGCTGTCGCCCAGGACAGGGAGCGTCCGATGACGGATGTCATCGCGACGCTCCGCAGGCGCAGGGCCGTTTAGGCCCGGCAGCCTCGCGGTGTAGGACCTCGGTCCAACACTGTCGCGGGCAGGGGGCGCCGCTCTCTGCCCCCAGAAGCCCTCAGCGTGTGTCGCCACGGACCACAGCAGCTAAGAGCCAGTCGGGCTCCAGGCCCGCGCAGAGGCCGGAGCCTGGGAGACGGGCACAGGGGGTTTTATTCGGGGCCCGAGCCCCCAATAAAAAGCCCAGCGACGCCCCCGCGTCACTGAGTAATTTCCCACACCCTGAAGGAAGAGGGAGCTTTAAGTTGTATAAAATAGTTTTTTTTGAAAAAAACAGATGGAAATCATTTTAATTCTTTAGGAGAAACGCATGTAAAAAATTAAGGACACTTAGTACAGAGTGTCCCTTTTTAACTTTTTCCTTGATCAAAAATAATTTCTGGCTGAACAAAAAAACTGATGTCACAGTACCTGCCTGGAGATGTTTATGCTATATCTGTGGCCACCCATGGGGGGTATATGAATTCAGCTGTTGGCTTTTTTTCCTAGCATTCATGTATTGTATTAAATTTGTATTAATAAACGGGAGTCCTGAACTTAATTTGAAAAAATTTTTGGGTGGTCACTCTTTACTTCTAAATTCTACTTTGTTTTCCCAAATTAAGGTATTTTTTAAAATTAGCTTTAAATCGAAAAAATGTCGTGTCACCAACTGTGATGAGTGCAGTTAGCGGGTAAACATTAGGAGAGTAACTCCCTACTTATTGTGGTGCAGTAGGTAAATAAGCGGGTAGTGGTCTAAAATACTGAAAATGGCTGAAATTCCCTGAGAAAAAGCCCAAGTGTGGCTGACTCTTTATTAGGAATCTATAAACAGTAAAAAGCAGACATAATTATGCTTTACTAGTCAACTAAAACGCAAGGTATTAATCTCACGTTAAGTGTAGAAATAGTAATAATAACCGAGAGAGCATTAGCTACAAATGGAACGCCAGTTGAAGTATAATTAGGATATGTTCCCAATGTAATCAGCATTGTTTTATGCTGTGAAAAGCCATTCGCTTGTGAGAAATATATACTCTCTAATAGGAAAGGACGGGATATGGCGCAGGCAGGAGTGCTTAAAGTATTTTAGAAATTGTTTTATTTTAATTCTCATTATAATGAGGTTTCCAGCCGCTGAAAGAAATAAAATTATTTGGCCAATCAAAAGATTGTTATTTATTTATTTCAAATCTGATTGTAGGATTAGTATTTGTTTAACTCTAATTACTTTGAAATTATTAAGAAGTGTTTGAATAGGAGCGACAAAAAGTCGGCTTTTGCCTTGTAACAAACTTTGTATTCAGGGGGTTTAACATTATAGAATTAGTAGGAGTAAATTCAGACAAAGAGAGTGAGCTATCTTTGCTTGATATTGCTTAACGGGGTAATTGTCCTCATTAGGGAGAGGCACCATTAAGGTATATGAAGACTTACAGCTAAACTTGACAGATAATTCACTACGATATCACAGCACATAATTTTATCTCAGCTTTTTCAATGCTTTTCAATGGCCTTTCTTGTGAGATAGGAGTAGATAAAACAGAAAGGCATAATTTCACCATCAAGTGAAACTCTGCTGCATCCATACAAGCCATTCCTGCTTCACTTAAAGGGGTTGTCTAACTACATTGATTCATCTTACCTCAGTCCTGTTTTCTAGGTTTTATTTTGAATTCAGGGGCGTGTTTACTGGCTTCTACTAGGCTGCAGTAGAAGCCAGGTCTGTAGCTATAGCAACCAGTGCTGGCAGGCTATCAGGAGAGATTAAACAGGTCTGTAGCTATAGTGACCTGAGGGGCTGATGCAGCTCATATAAGAGAGGATATCTCGGAATAGGTAGGATACTGTTAATAGACACATATTGTAAAGTGACTTGTTTTTGCAAGATCTGTAACATAAAAATCCATCCTTATAGTGAGACAACTCCTTTAAGTTTAAATTTATTCAGTTAAGATCAAGAGAAGCTAAGGCTTCTATTGGAAGTAGTGTTCCTAAAAAATAACATCTGAACCACCAAAGAGCCTTATAACATGACTAAAAGTTTAAAGCCAAACTAGTTATCCATCTGATGACAATTGTTTCAGAGTGTTTGTCTCTTTCTGGTGCAGAGCATGGTTCTGGCTGGCGGGTAAGAGGCTTTAGACATAGCTCAAAAGAGGTAATGTTCCTCATTACAGAGAGTCACAATGTAGTCTCTATACACCTTCATGGTGTGTCTTCCTAATAAAAGAAGATTATCCCTTTTTAGCTACAGCTAAAGATTTCAAATATATAGCTGCATTCGGCCACTGAGGCTGTCATTTGTCACAGGGCAATTGAGCTCCCAAGACATCCTTGAGACATCAAAGAGCAAGTCGTGTGTCCTGGCTGTTTAAACCCTTAAACGCCCCATTGACTGTGGCATGTAAGGGATTTGACAGAGGGAGGGATTCCCTGTGTCCTCCATTGGCACATAGCTTTGTGACTATGGGTTGCTGACGGTTGCCATAACAGCCAGAGGCCTATCAGTGACCTCTGGTCTTTCTCTGACCTAATATTTTGAGTTCTGAGAGTTGGCATAATACATTGCAGTAAGATGATGTACTGCAATGTATTATAATAATGTATATAGGCTAGCCAGTGCTAAGTCCAGTCCTATTATGGGACAAGTAAAAAGAAAATGTTAAAAAATCAAAAACAGAGAAAAAGTTAAAAAGTAAAACAGTTAAAAACCCACACCAACCTTTACCTATTATAAATGTGTATCAAGCACACATAAAAAGAGCACATATTTGGCATTGCTATAAGCATCGGATCCCTGCTCTAAAGTTTCTCACCCAGGCAACCAGAACCAGGCTCTGCATTGAAAATGGTCAGACTCCTGAAACAGATATCTACATGTGGTTAAGTGGTTTGGCTTTTAATTCTTAATCATGTTTAAATCTCTTTGGTGGGTCAAATGTGACATTAAGTAATGCTTCTTCCAAGGTGGTGGTGCTATCCTAGCTCTCATGAACTTATCTGAACACATGGTTAAATGTTGAAAAAAAATGAAGAATTTCATTAAAGGGGTTTGCCACAATCTCATTTCATACCTCCTGTATCCTGCTCTTCAGCTTTGTGTGCTCAGAAGGTGGCGTGTTTATTTTGTTTGAATTGCATATCATGTGACTCAGCAGGATGACATCACCATGTCTTTCTTCTCTCTAGTCATAAAAAGGTATGTTTATGTAAGACAATCCAGGCATAAGGGTCCTAGGTTCAAATCCCTGCAGGAACCAAACCTGTGTTTTTTTCACTTTATCAATGCAGATACATCATTGAGGTTTCTTTTTTTATTTATTTGCATTGGGGTTTGAACACTTATTAGCTGCCTGAGGGGAGAGGTGATGTCTGAGCATGTGCGACCAGGACTGAGGAGCTCACAGCCCTGGTCATATCCCCTGGAGACAAGCCTTAAACAATGGATCACTAAAGGAGCAGCTAGAACAAAAACGGTGCAGAATTTTTAATAATAATGAATGGTGAAAATGTTTGTTATTTCATTTACAAGCTTCCCACGTAAATTTTACTTCATGGCAAAACCCCTTTAAAGTTTATCCATTCATATAGCACCATTTTATTCCAGAGTACTGTGCAGAGATTGTCATTATTCATATCAGTCTCTGTACTTATTGGGGCTCACAGTCTAAATTTGAAATTAACTAACCCTGTTTTCTCATCTTATCTCTGTTTTTTGGAGTATTTGGAGCAAGTTGAAGAACAAGTAGGAAATCCACACAAACATGGGGAGAACATACAAACGCCTTGCAGATGTTGTCCTCAGTGGGGTTTGAACTTAGCATCCCCACACAGCGCGTCAACAGTGCTAACCACTGAGCCACCATCCTGCCTGTGTATCAATAGCCTATTCTTAGAATAAGAGCTCTGCGGGCCCCAAACTGCCAAATCTCACACAGCAACATTCATAGACATGGCTAACAAGACTGCAGTACTAGACACAAGCTTGACTTTGTTCCCTACTTTCAGCACCATGGATAGAGGAGCTAGTGTTATTGAGCGTTTTTAACAGAAGCTGCCCTTAGTGTTGAGGTTTGTTGTCAAATGTTCCTAATACTTAAGTACATGCAGATGATCGCCCTTGTCTTTATACATTGCAGGAGGTCCCTTTTTCTCGTGTCTGGTGCAGTAACCAGCAGCCACTGCACTGTGCCTTTTCCCTGGAGAGATACACGCCAGCCACCACCCAGCTGTCTTGTAAGATCTGTGTCAGACAGGTCAAAGGCCATGAGCTGATTCTTCAGGTACAAACATCAATTCTGGAGGTAAGAAAGCATCATCTAAATGTCACAATTTTATTTGACAAAGCATCTGTAATGTAACAGAAACACCTTGTACAACCTGGGTCTATTATACTATGTTCCGAAATACTGCTGGTTAGATGCCCAAAGATGTAGAGTATAAAAGTTGTTCAACATTTTCATGATCAATTGAACCTGTAGTTATCAGTGACATTTAATAAAAAAATTGTTGAAAGTGTAAAAGAATTTTGAATTAGCTATTAAAATACAACTTTAAAGGTAAGTTGTTCTTATACAAAAAAATATAAAATTACTAATTGTAGATGTGAATCACCTTTAGCTACTGACTGTCTCTTCCATGACTGATAACCAGATGACATCCTTATTTTTTTCTTGTATTCTTGGCTTCTATAACATGTTTATATATATAGTTATTGTCCAAACTGAACCAACCTTTTTTTCCTTTTGCAAAATTGAGATCCAGACTGTGAATCTGCTGTGTCCAGTCATACATTTCTTATGTGGTATTAAATGATTCATACTCAAATATATTACATCTACATACCATCCATAAAAAAATATTATGTTCATTGTGTTCTTGAAAGAGACCATTTTTGAAGATCTCCATCATTGCTATCTTTACAGTCATTCTTTAATGTGCAGACACTTCATTTACCAGGACTCTGTTGTCTAATCTTATAATAAACCAGGGCAGGTTCATGACCATTTGGGTCGTATACATAATATAAGCTTCTGTTTAGCCAACTGTTGACTGTTAATGAAAATGTCACAGGAAACATACTTATTATGATACTAAGTTATCTCAACATTTCCATTGCTCATCAATGACATTAATTTTGACTTTCATGTGTTTTTTATGTGCAATGAATCCTGCACATCTAAATGTACATGATACGTGGGATGGATATTATTAAATGGTGACCATACCATACTTTACCAATCAAACTGCTGCTTTCTTTGTAAGGTAGAGTGGAAAAATACAAAAATAATGATCTTATTGGTTATGAGCAGTTCTTCTAGTTTTTCTCATTTAAAATGGTTTTCCCAATTGTGCTTTCAGTGTTCCAGGTCTGCTGCTCGTAGTGAGCTACAAGTTGACTACCTCACAAAACAGGGAGAACAGCCGACATGCTGCACTATATGTGCAAGTGGAAAAACCCCCTTAAGACCCTACTTATATTAGAAATTCAGAAGAAGAAATGTTCAACTCATTAAAGCTATGGACCATAAGAGCAACTCAAAGTTTCTGGTTCCTGCTTCCACCAAATGGGTTGTAAGACTTTACTGATATTAGACCCTCTGAAAAAATTGTCCAGCTACATGTAACTTAAGGACCAAAAGAGCAAATCAAAGCTTCTGGTCCCTGCATCCACCAAATGCCACTAATGGTCACTAAGACTATAATATATTAGAAACTCAGAAAAAGTATTGTCCAGCTGCATGCAAACTAGGGACAAAAAGAGCAACTCAATATGTTTCGCTCTTGCAGCCAACAAATACCACTCAAGATCATAAGGACTCTAATTATATGAGATATTTAGAAAAATAATTGTCCAGCTCCATGTCAGCAATGGACCAAAAGAGCAACTCCAAGCTTCTGGCTCCAGCAGTCACCAAAAACCACTCATGGTCATAATATCCACTACTGTGGTCTTTAGACCTTCTCAGACGCCATGTTCTTGGTATCCATAAGTTCCCTATACTGTCATGGTGACCAGGCAACTCCCTTAAAAGTATAGTCTGCCACTGCTACAATGATTATACAATTCAAAACTGAATAAAAATGAGTCATATTAGAATTAAACACATAAATCTCATGGATTTACATGCTGCGGTCCTCGTAACCACCGTGTAGTAGAGACATGTAAAACTTGTATTCTGTCTGGTTATATGCAAATACACCTCTCTGAAAAGCAATAGCACAATACATAACAGCATGTAAAAAAAAAAAACAGGTAGCATACAGAAAAAAAAAGGAAAGTGAATCTGCAATTTAAAATTCACCCAAAAACATATAAATCAAAGTGGCATTTAAAGCACAAGCCAGATAGAAGGCGAGAGATGGAGACGGGACCTGAAATTGATGTGAGCTGTCTCCAGTCAAGATATCAGCATTATTAACTGTCATTTTCTTTCACATTAGAGAAAAGTCCCATCTGCCAGTTACATCCCAGGACTCAGAAGACTAGTACATGTGGAGTGTGACTGCTACCTAGAGACCATTTTATATTCCCGTATGAATAGGCTCAGCTGAGGATTAATAATACAGATAAATGCAATATATGACATAGGTCTTTGTCATGTTATGATGAATTGCAATGGCTCCAGATACAATTTTACCTCTTGTTAGCAGGCCTCCCCTCCCATATCAGCCCTATAGATTCCCATTTATCAATCCCTGCCTTAGTAGCAATTCTGTATTTACAATGACATTAGATGTCATTTGTTTACTGCATATTTATCACCCTCCATCTTTCGGGCATATCATCTAATGACAACATAGTAGTGTTGCAATCATTGTTAGCTCTTGTGTGGTTTTATTGCTGCTATCATTGTAGCTATGGACAGACAGACTATAGGAAGACCATAAACCCTTTCTAATGCACAAATTTTGAATTATACATAATTTTAAGGACATATGAAATGGGAGCACAAACCACAAGTTAGTAACAACATTTACAAAATAGACTTCTTCATAACAATTGGTGGAAACGCAATATGGTTAATTTAGAAATCAATAGAACTTTTGATTTGTACAAAGATTGTGGCCTTATGGACTTTTCACTAAAAGCTAATGGACTAATGGATGGGTGCTATATATTTCTACAAATTATAGTGCCTAATACTGGTTGTCCAGTATTTCCATATAGCAATATCAAATAAATAGGGCTCTACATATGCTGAGAAGTACCATGTTTTAATTAGTGATTCACCCATTGCTGAATCTGGGTGAATTGTTGTAAGAGTTGTAAGATCTTGGTATTTGGGATCTTACTACTAGACTGATTGTATTGTAGTTTTAGATCACTTTGGCCTTATTTCTAGATCCCACTGTGTTTATTCATATGGGACGTAATGGAAAACAAAGAACAATAATAATTGCTTATTTCTTACCCTAGCATCTAGAGTAGAATAGCACATATAATAAAGTGATGAAGTGTGACTTAATCCTCATCCTACCAATATGTTTACTATATGTTTGTTTACCAGCTGGGGTCCAAAAGGACCCCATTTTCGATCTGTTTGTCTGGTCAATTTATTTGCATTCTTATATATATCTATAACCTCTCCCATCCATACATCTCTGCCTTAATCTCTAGATATCTCCCCTCACACAATCTCCTCTCCTCACAGGCTCTTCTTCTCTTTCTCCCCTCTTGTCAGCTCCTCACACAACCGTCTTCAATATTTCTCTCGTGCTTCACCCAAACTCCGGAACTCACTGCTCCAACACATCAGACCTCCCCTTTCCAC